>RJWK010040533.1:0-19928 GCA_004363435.1 Platanista minor | reverse complement strand
CTCGCGCCCGTCTCTGGAGCTCCTTTAAGCAGCGCTCCCAATCCCCTCTCCTCGCGCACCAGGAAACAAAGAGGAGGGAAGAAAAAGTCTCTTGCCTCCTCGGCAGGTCCAGACTTTTTCCCGGACTCCCTGCCGGCTAGCCGTGGTGCACTAGCCCCCTGCAGGCTGTGTTCACGCCGCCAACCCCAGCCCTCTCCCTCCAAACTTATTTTTATGGATGGTGTGAGGGAGTGTTGTAATTTAATTGATACAGGTGGCTGTCTAGTTTTCCCAACACCACTTGCGGAAAAGGCTGTCTTTTCTCCATTGTATATTCTTGCCTCCTTTGTCATAGATTAGTTTACCATAGGTATGTGAATTTATTTCTGGGCTCTCTATACTGTTCCATTGATCTATATGTCTGTTTTTGTGCCAATACCATACTGTTTTAATTTCTATAGCTTTGTAGTATAGTCTAAAGTCTGGAAGGGTTATACCTCCAGCTTTGTTCTTTTGCCTTAGGATTGCTTTGGTAGTTCTGGGCCTTTTGTGGTACCATATCCATTTTAGGATTATTTGTTCTAGTTCTTGAAAAATGTCATGGGTATTTTGATAGTGATTGCATTAAATCTGTAGAGTGCTTCACTTTAGCAATATTAAGTCTTCCAATCCAAGAGCATGGACTACCTTTCCATTTTTTTGAATCATCTTCAATTTCCTTTATCAGTGTTTTATAATTTTCAGTGTATAGGTCTTTCACCTCCTTGGTTAAGTTTATTCCTAGGGGTTTTTTTTTTTAATTTTTTGTGCAATAAAGGATATAACTTTTAAAATTTTCTCTTTCATTGTTAGTGTAAAGAAATGCAACAGATTTTTGTATATTAATCTTGTATCCTGCTACCTTGCTGAATTCATTTATTAGTTCTAATAGTTTTTGTGTGAAGACTTTAGAATTCTTTATATAGAGTATCATGTCATCTCCAAATAGTGTAAGTTTTACCTCTTCCCTTCCAGTTTGGATACCCTTTATTTCTTTTTCTCATCTGATTGTTAGGGCTAGGACTTCCAGTACTATGTTGAGTAGAAGTGGTGAGGTTGGGCATCCTTGTCTTGTTCCAGAATTTAGTGGGAAGGTGTTCAGCTTTTCACTGTTGAGTATTATGTTGGCTGTGGGTTTGTCATAAATGGCTTTTATTGTGTTGAGATATGTTCCCTCTATACCCACTTTGGTGAGTATTTATTAGGAATAATGTCAAATTTTATGAGATGCTTTCCTGCGCCTTTTGAGATGATCTTGTGGTTTTGTCTTTCCTTTTGTTAATGTGGTGTATCACACTGATCGATTTGCATATGTTGAACCATGCTTACGACCCTGGAATGAATCCCACATAGTCATGATGTATGATCCTTTTTATGTATTGTTGGATTCAGTTTGCTAATATTTTTTTGAAGATTTCTGCATCTATATTCATTAAAGATATTGGCCTATAATTTCCTTTTTTTTGTAGTGTCTTTGTCTGGTTTTGGTATCAGAGTGATGGTGGCTTCATAGAATGAATTTCACAGTGTTCTGCTCTCTTCAATTTTTTGGAATATTTTGAGAAGGATCGGTATAATTTCTTCATTGTGTGTTTGGTAGAACTCCCCAGTGAAGCTGTCTGCTCCTGGACTTTTGTTTGCAGGGAGTTTTTTTTTTTTTTAATTACAGATTCTGTTTCACGTCTGGTGATTGTTCTGTTCAAATTATCTGTTTCTTCTGGACTCAGTTCTTGCAAGTCTTATGTTTTTAGAAACTGACCATTTCTTCTAGGTTGTCCAATTTGTTGGCATATAACTGTTCATAGTATTCTCTTATGATTTTTTTGTATTTCTGTATCAGCTGTTACTTCTCCTCTTTCATTTCTTATTTTGTTTATTTGGGTTTTCTCTTTTCTTCATGTTGAACCTGGCTAGAGGTTTGTTGAATTTGTTTATCTTTCTCCAAAAACCAGCTCTTGGTTTTATTGATCTTTTCTGTTGTTTTCTATTTTACTTTATTTTTTTATTTTATTATTTTAAAAAATTTATTTTTGGTTGTGTTGGGTCTTTGTTGTTGCACGTGGGCTTTCTCTAGTTGCAGCGAGCAGGGGCTACTCTTTGTTGTGGTGCACGGGCTTCTCATTGCGGTGGCTTCTCTTGTTGCAGAGCAAGGGCTCTAGGAGCACGGGCTTCAGTAGTTGCACACGCGGGCTCAGTTCTTGCGGCATGCGGGCTGTAGAGCACATGGGTTTCAGTAGTTGCAGCATGTGGGCTCAGTAGTTGTGGCATGCAGGCTCTAGGGCACGCAGGCTTCAGTAGTTGTGGTGCACAGGCTTAGTTGCTCTGCGGCATGTGGGATCTTCCTGGACCAGGGATCAAACCCATGTCCCCTGCACTGGCAGGCAGATTCTTAACCACTGTGCCACCAGGGAAGTCCCTCTGTTGTTTTCTTGATCTGTATTTATTTCTTTTCTGATCTTTATTATTTCCTTCTTCCTGATGACTTTAGGTTTTGTTTGTTCTTCTTTTTCTAATTCTTTTAGGTTGTTGTTTAGGTTGTTTATTTGAGATTTTTCTTGTATCTTGGGGAAGTCCTGATTCACTGTGAATGTCCCTCTTAGATCTGCTTTGGCAGCATCCCATAGATTTTGTAAGGTTGTGTTTTCATTTTCACTTGTCTTGAGGCATTTCCTGATTTCTTCTTTGATTTCATTGTTGACCCGTTCGTTTCGTAGTAGCATGTTGTTTAGTCTCCACACGTTCATTCTTTTCCTGTTTTTCTTTCTGTGGTTGATTTCTGGTTTCATACTGTTGTGATCAGATAAGATGTTTCAAATAATTTCTATCCTTTTAAATTTGTTGAGGCTTGTTTTATGACCTAGTATGTGGTCTGTCCTAGAGAACATTTCATGTGCCCTTGAAAAGAATCTGTATTCTGTTTTTTTTTGGGTGTAGTGTTCTGTAGATATCAATTAAGTTCCTCTGATTGTGTCATTTAGAACCTCTGTTGCCGTACTGATTTTTTGTCTGGATGATTTGTCCATTGATGTCAAAGGGGTGTTAAGTTTGGCTACTATTGTATTGTCAGTTTTTCCCTTTATGTCTGTTAGTGTTTCTTTTATATGTTTAGGTGCTGCTGTATTGGAGGATTATATGTTAATGAGCATATTATCTTCTTGTATTGATCTCTTTATCATTATATAATGCCCTTCTTTGTCTTTATGGACTTTGTTTTAAAGTCTATTTTGTCTGATGTGAATATTGCTACCCTCACTTTCTTTGTGTTTCCATTTGCATGAACTATTTTCATCCCCTCACTTTCAGCCTGTGTGTCTTTCACCCTGAAGGAAGTCTCTTGTAGGCAGCACACTATGGGTTCTTTTTTTTTTTGTTTTTGTTTCTTCATCCAATCTGCCACGCTGTGTCTTTTGATTGGAGCATTTAGTCCATTGACATTTAAGGTAATTATTGATAGGTATGTACTTATTGCCATTTAATCCTTGTTTTTCGTTTGTTTTTATAGTTCTTTATTTCTTCTTTTTGTTTTTCCTTTTGTGGTTTGATAATTTTCTTTTGTAGTATGCTTGAGTTACTTTCTTTTTGGTTCTTGTGAAACTACAGTATATTTTAAATTTGTGGTTACCATGGAGTTCAAGTATGTTAACTCACAGCTGTGTCTACTGGCTTTAAACTGATAGTCATTCAACTTCAAACACATTCTAAACGATCTATATGTTTTATACTTCCCTCACCCACATTTTGTGATTTTGCTGTCCTATTTCACATCTTCATGCATATCTTTTTACTGTTAGTTGTAGTTATAATTGCTTTTACAATTTTTTGATTGTTTTTTAATCTGTGTACAGACTTAAGTGATCTTCCATCCTTTTAAATATTTGCCTTGTCTATTGTGATTTTCCCTTTCCTATAGTTTCTTGCTTCTTTTCTATTTAGAGAATATCCTTCAATATTTCTTTTAGGTTAGGTTTAATATTGCTGAGTTCTTTTAGTTTTTGCTTGTCTAAGAAATTTTCTCTTCTGTTCTGAATGATAATCTTGCTGGGTGGAGTATCCTAGGTTGCAGGTTTTCCTTTTCAGGACTTTGAATATGTAATGCCACTCCTTTCTGGGCTGCGAAGTTTTCTGCAGAGAAATCTGCTGATAGCCATATGGGGGTTCCCTTGTAACTGACTCTTTGTTTTTCTCTTGCTGCCTTTAGAATCCTTTATTTTAAAATTTGTCATTTTAGGGAATTCCTTGGTGGTCCAGTGGTTAGGGCTTGGCACTTACACTGCTGTGGCTGGGGTTTGATCCCTGGTCGGGGAACTGAGATCCTGCAAGCTGTGTGGTGTGGCCAAATAAAATAAAATAAAATAAATTTGTCATTTTAATTATGATATGTTTTGGTGTGGGTCTTTTTGGGTTCATCTTGTTTGGGACCTTCTGTACTTCCTGTACCTGATATCTGTTTCCTTGTTTAGGTTTGGGAAGTTTTCAACCATAATTTCTTCAATTACACTTTCAATTCTCTTTCTGTTTCCTTTCTGGAACACCTATTATGCATCCGTTGGCACATTTTGTATTATCTCATAAATCTCGTATGTTGCTATCATTTTTTTTTTTATTGTCTCTCTGTCTGCTCTTCTGATTTAGTGATTTCCATTATGCTATCTTCCAGGTCACTTATTCATTCTTCTGTGGCATTTAGCCTGCTCTTCATTGCTTCTAGATTGGTTTCTAATGTCAGCAATTGAATTGTCTATTTTTGATTGGTTCATCTTTATAACTTCTAGTTCCTCATTACAGTGATGTGCATTTCTATCGATACTCTTTCTTAATTCAGTTAGAATTTTTATTACCTCCTTTTTGAACTCAGGGTCTAGTAAACTAGTGAGCTCTGTTTTGTTTTTTTTTTTAAGAAGATGTTGGGGGTAGGAGTTTATTAATTAATTAATTTATTTTTGCTGTGTTGGGTCTTCATTTCTTTGTGAGGGCTTTCTCTAGTTGTGGCACGCGGGGTTCACTCTTCATCACGGTGTGCAGGCCTCTCACTATCGCAGCCTCTCTTGTTGCGGAGCACAGGCTCCAGACGCGCAGGCTCAGTAGTTGTGGCTCACGGGCCTAGTTGCTCCGCGGCATGTGGGATCCTCCCAGACTAGGGCTCAAACCTGTGTCCCCCTGCATTAGCAGGCAGATTCTCAACCACTGTGCCACCAGGGAAGCCCGTGAGCTCTGTTTTATTTTCTGTTCTTTCAGAGGATTTTTCTTGTTCTTTTAATTGGGAGTAGTTCCTCTGCCTTTTTGTTTTACTTAACTTTCTCTGTCTCTATGAATTTAGGAGGAACATTTATCTACGGTGGTCTTGAAGGGTGTTTTTATGTGGGAGTGTCCATGCGTAGATTGTATGTGTCCAGTGTTTTTGGCGCAGTGGCTGGTTTTGGTATGGACTTCAGCCGCATCTTTCCTCAGGGTGTGCTGGCCATTATCCCGTTGGTGGGAGTGTGGCTGGTATTCTGGTGTCCAGAGCCTGTACTGGATGTGAGGCAGGGCTTTCTCTCTGCTCCGTGGCTGTCACTGCCCTGTCAGGGGCAGGGTCTGCTCCCCAGATGTTGGGGTAGAAGGCTTGAGGGTTGGGTTCAGTTGGACTCCATTGCCCTTGAGTACATGCTGTGCCCCAAAGTAGGTGATTTCTGAAGCAAGCGATGCCCACGCAGTCACAGAGCACCTATGTGCTGCCTGTGTAGGCATCCATAGTTCCACTTAGAAGCAGCCCAGGGTTGTGTCCCTTTCTCTGTTGTGTTTGTCTCAGATCTAGTTAAAGGCTATGGTGTGGTGTAGGCTGGGGCTGAAGGTCAGGGTGTTGTGGCTGCAGGAATTGAGGTGGCTGCGCTGCTGCCTGAGGTCTGGGCTGCCTCTGTGGCAGACTCCCAGGACCTGTCTGCCCCATATCTAGCGCTAAGCTGCGGTGTGGCTTGGGCATACTGGGGTATTCTTGCTAGGAGACTAACTACTGCTCCTCCTGAGCTTGCTGACAGTGGTTGTCACCATTCCACCCAGACCACGCCCCAGGATCTCCCAGCTATCTCTGTGGTAGCTAGATTGAGTTCTCTCCTAGGGCCTATATGGCCAAGATTCAGCACTTAGCCACTGCAGGCTCCTGTGGCACTGCCTCACATGCATGCTGACAGGTGCCCCGGTCTGTCTCTATGCAGCTACACTGAGTGTCTCTGCCCAGATTTCATGCCAGGCTGTGGTGTGGAGTGAATGGGGCCAGGGTGTTCGCCCCTTTGGATTGGGAAGTGGGGCAAGGCGGCAGTTGCCAGTGCAAGGCTCTCTTTGCCCTGGTTCTCAGCAAGCCAACATGTGGTCACTCCTCACGTGTAGAGCCTAGGCTTCTCCAGCCCTCTGTCTGTCCCAGTGGATTTCTCAGCAGACAAGGGGGCTTGTCTCCTCTGCGCAGGACCCCAGGACTGGGATGCCCAGATTGTGGTTTGACCTGCTTACTCCCCAGGGCGAGGGTCCACCTGTGTGGACCTTCTCTTCCTTACAGAGGTCCCTCTGGGGGCTCAGTTCCCACCCTGATGATTTTTTTTTTTTTTTTTTTTTTTTTTTTTTGTCCCTTCCTGGTTACGTGGAGCTGTTTCTTGCTGCATTGGTTCTTCTGCCAGTTTCCAGTTAGTTTTCCCTGAAAATTGTTCCACATGTAGAAGTAATTTTGAACTGTTTATGGGGAGAGGTGAGCTCCACATCTTCCTACTCCACCTTCTTGATCCCCCTCAGCCTTGGCATCCTTGAAATGAAAGTTATAGAAGTGAATTACATAAAGTGGATCATTTGAAGGAAACTCTATGAACACAATAAAAATAGAGAAGGAGACCCTAGGGGAGAGTCAAAAGAAGAAATATCTTCCATCTTTCTTCTAGAACGGGAGGGATGATCAGACAGACTGTATGAGTTTTAGGGGTCCAATAAATAGCACTCCTCCTTTTACACTTGAGTTTGGAAACCATGGAGAGAAAAAAAAAAAGATGTCCGGGGACATGGCTTTAGATCTTCAGTCAAGCAGGCTTGCAAATACTTTATCCCTGAATTAGAACTTCCCACCTAATCCAGACACAGCTGAAGAATTGCAGATCCCTCCACCCAGCTCATGCAAGGCACATGGCAAAGAGCAGTCTCGAATGCATGCCCACCTCCTGCAGAAACACTGGCAGACAAAGACTGGAAGGGGGAGGGAGTGATATATGGCCCTGTTTATCCTTCCAAATTCACTAATTAAATAAACTCAATTTTCTTTTCACATGGAGTGATAAGTAAGGGGTAGGGAGAGAGTCCAAGGGTGTTTCTCTAGGGAAGGCCTTCTGCATTGGAAACATGAGGAATGAGGATTAAGAGTTCCCTTCAACAGACTAAAGAGAAGAGGCTTTAATTAGTGGGGCACTAGGGATAATTGGAGCTATTGTGCTGAACTAGGATAGGTAAGGTTTGCTATCTTCAAATAAGTCCTGATAACTCACATCAGTCATTAGCAGTGTGTTTTATTTAGCCAGTATGGTTTGTTGTAAGAGTGAGTAGAGGATAGGCAGCATAATGTGGTGAGGAGCGTGCACTTGGGTGCCAGACTGCCTGGGTTTGAGTCCCTGATCTGACTCTTGCTGTGTGACTATGAAAATATTACTTAACCAGTCAGTGCCTCATTTCCTACTTTATAAAATGGGATAATGATGGTACCTAATTCATAGGGTTGTTGTGAGGGTTAAATGAATTAATATATGGAAAGCATTTAGAACAGTGTCTAGCACATAGAAAGCACTATCTAGAGTATACATAATTAATGTTGATGTTGCTATATGAGAATGTTCTGTAAACTATAGATATATAAAGGCAATGCATTTTGCACAATATTAGAGACAGCCCAGAGATTGTCGATTTTGACAAGAGCCCTAGGAAAAAAATGCAGTGTTGGCAAAATCATGTTCCGTCTTCTTTTCCTTCATTCTACTCCTATTTTTAGGAGTCCAGCAACTCCATTGCTCAAGGTTCTACAGCCTATGCAGGTCTGCTGTCTTAGAAGTCCTTCATTCTTATGACAAGTATATTTTCTGTGACAAAAATTGGGACTCATGCTGAGAAACTGTGAAGTAGATAGGAATTGGTTTGTGAGTACTAAGGGTGTGAAACTGTAAACTTCATTTTCCTTGTAAGTGAAATGGGGATACTGCCTTGTACAATACAGCCACAATTGGTGGCTAAAATATGGGTAATGATACCTGAAAGATTTCCTATGAAAATTGGAGTCTGTGCTCCCAAGTTTGTCAATTCTTTTTAGTTTTCCCATCCTCCAGATAAAAACTGAAATTCAGTGTGTATTGTGTATATAGGAGGTATTCCATAAATGTTGAATGAATTGAAGCTGTCTTAGCTTCCTGTTAACTGATTAAAGCATTTGTTATATGACATATATAGTTAAGTAGTTATAACAAAAGAACACTCATGTGCCCTGTGGAGGTTTTAAAATGTGTTCATGTGTTTTCATTTAGTACCTCTGCAATTATCCCTCTGCCTAGAATACTCTCTTCTTCCGGATCTTTACATGGCTAACTCCTTGTCATTTGGGACTTAGATTAAATGTCATCTTATCAATGTCATCACTAGTGAGTTCTACCAAATATTTAAGTAAGAAATAACACCAATTTAACACAAACTCTTTCAGAGTTTAAATCCTGATACCAACATTGACAAAGATATTATGAAAAGAAAATTATAGGCCAATATCCTTCATGAACATAAACATAGAACAAAAATCTATGTTTATTAAAGCATGTTAGATATATATATATATATATATATAGCTAAGTAGTTATAACAAAAGGAGCACTCATGTGCCCTGTATAATAAAATATTAGCAAATTGAATCCAACAATATCCAACATAAAGAGGATAAGACATTATAAATTAGATCCTCTTTAATGTTTTTCAAGGGATATAAATTAAAGGTCGGAATTCCTTTATTACTACTTTAGCTATTCAGATAATGCTCCTTTGACTGTGATTCCATGTGGAGCCTGAGTCACAGGGGTCCAGGATTCATAAAGATTACAAATATTTCATCATGTCATTGTAATTTGAGTCTTTATCAAGAATTAGGTATGTTTTAGATATGAAAGTAAAAGTATTTTATAGCATTGTCCAAAGTGTATTTTGATTCCAAAGTTTTCATTTTCCGCTTTGGAATTTTCAGTAACAGACATTTTCCTTGTCTTGTAGTTCAAGATATTTTGGAAACTATATTAATAGACAGCTATATCTTCCCAAGCACCACAATAGTAAGTGTATAACTTTTATATAATTACCTGTCTCGTGGTTGTTATTTAGAAAGTACTAAAAAGCCTTCAGATTTAAATAACTAGTTTGTTTAATGCTGAGACTTCTTCAAAACACATCCTTAACTCTCATACTTCTAAGGCTTCTAATATAGATCCTACTCCTTTCATTTTGATGAATCTGCCAAAAATTGTCCTTTTTGAAAGGTTTATTTTTTATTAGATTTTTTTCTAGTTTGCAGTCCTTTTATTTATGTATGTATGTATGTATTTATTTATTTTTGGCTGCGTTGGGTCTTTGTTGCTGTGCGCGGGCACTCTAGTTGCAGCAGGCGGGGGCTACTCTTTGTTGCGGTGCGTGGGCTTCTCATTGCGGTGGCTTCTCTTGTTGTGGAGCATGGGCTCTAGGAGTGCGTGCTTTAGTAGTTGTGGTGCACGGGCTTAGTTGCTCCGCAGCATGTGGGATCTTCCCGGACCAAGGCTCAACCTGTGTCCCCTACATTGGCAGGCGGATTCTTAACCACTGTGCTACCAGGGAAGTCCCTTTGCAGTCCTCTTCTATCTCCCAATTCAACCAGACTATGTAAAAATAGTCATATTTTTATGACTGCTCTCATGAAAAACAATGGAATGGAAAATATTGCTATTAGATATTGTTTGTATGCTTCTCTTTATGTGTGTTTCCCCTTGGTAGCCACATCATTTGAACAGTCTTATCATTGTGATGCTGTATGATTTCCAAGATAGAAAATTTCAAGCTCGTCTCCTTTCTGATAATGAAGAGTCTATAGCGGAAGTTCTAGAAGTAGAGAACCTTCTTAACAGGTAATTGTAAAGGTGAAAACAATGTTTTATATGAAATCATTATTGGTATTTTCACTGGTGAAATTGTGTACAATATAATGTGTAGATAAGTGTTAAAATTTTAAAGAGAAAAAATATAAAAGTTCGTAAGTTTCTTGAGTTCCTTTACAAACAGATCTTGAACAGGGTAAATATTCTGCTTAAATTCAAGTTGTTTTTCAAAGCTTGAATTGTAAGATCCAACTTGTAAGTATTTGGAAAATGATGAAACATTCCTGACAATTATTACCACGTACTTAAGTTACACTTCATTTGAAACAGCTATTATTTGTTTACCTGGCTTTGTTTATAGCTCTTTAAAAAAAATCTAACATGTATCAAACAAGAAAATTCCAACAGTAGATAAGAACCTATCACTCTTCCAAGTTGAAAAAAAAAAAATCTACAACTTCATGTTAGTAGTTAAGAACAAAACTAACATGTTTTAAATTTGTTTTCCTTTATCCTAAATATCAGCAGAAACCTAGTATGGGATAATAATAGCATCTACCTAAAAAGGTGGTTGGGAGAAGTAATTAAACTAATGTATATAAAATGCTGAGCTTAGGGCTTCCCTGGTGGCGCAGTGGTTGAGAGTCCGCCTGCCGATGCAGGGGACACAGGTTTGTGCCCCGGTCCGGGAAGATCCCAAATGCTGCGGAGCGGCTGGGCTCGTGAGCCATGGCCGCTTAGACTGCGCGTCCGGAGCCTGTGCTCCGCAACGGGAGAGGACACAACAGTGAGAGGCCCGTGTACCGCAAAAAAACCAAAACTGTTCTGGGCACTGTGCCACAACTGAACAAAAATAAAGATTACTGTCCTTTATGGAGCCTATATTTCTCTGGAATAAGAGTCAACAAACAAGTATAAGATATAGCATGTCAGGGCTTCCCTGGTGGCGCAGTGGTTGAGAGTCCGCCTGCCTATGCAGGGGACACGGGTTTGTACCCCGGTCCAGGAAGATCCCACATGCCGCGGAGCGGCTGGGCCCGTGAGCCATGGCCGCTGAGCCTGCGCGTCCGGAGCCTGTGCTCCACAACGGGAGAGGCCACAACAGTGAGAGGACCACGTACCGCCAAAAAAAAAAAAAAAAAAAAAAAAAAAATGCTGAGCTTAGAGTCAGACACTTAGTAGATGGTCAATCAATGTTAAATGCTACTGTTGTTAGGGCTTTTGTTATTACATCGTTGAACCTTAATAGAAAGCACAATGTAGCAACAACAGCAATCTTGTAGGAAGATTTTTACCAGGTGAATAATCTGAAACAGTTGTCATATATTATTATGGGAAACTCAAGCAGTTTCAGTTACAGTATTGAAGGTTGAGACCAGAGGGCTCACGTAATGGAGTTATAGTAATAACTTACCTTTATTGAACACTTAATATGTATCAATCATTGTTATAAGAAGCTCTTTACATAACAACTCTTTGAGGTAGGTATTGTTACCAACCTGTATTTTTACACATGGGAAAACTGAGGCACAGACATGTTAAAGGACCCTGCCTAATGCCATAGAGCTAGAAAGGGGAGTAGCCAGAATACACATTCAGGAATGCTGACGCTAGAGCCCAGGATTTAACCATTTATATGCTACTACTCCTTCCACTTAAGATAGTGAGTGGTGGCTAAAATACTCTAGAAGATGAAAGATATGACATAGTCATATCTCATGTCAGTTGTAGCCATGAGAAATTTGGAGATGGAGAAAAACAAAAGCAATCAGATGTATGTACCCTCTGTGTTAGATAAGTGAGGATCTTGCCCCTGATTACTGCACAGGTTTCTGGACAACTACTTCACACCCCATACCAGTACCAGGCAACCTGCCTCTGAGGATGGGCACCCACGATGGGTGCAGATACATCAGAGAAAAGTTGGTGGGGCAGTATGCTCTGGAACAGGCTCTGAGTTTCAGCTTTCCTGCTGCTGTAAGTTTCTGTTTGACTTAGTCAGGACTCAGGAGATGTTCATGGAAGTCTCAACTTAGTTTCAGTGAGCATAATGAGAGCTGAGGTTAGGAAAGCCACAGGGCTCCAACCAAGTAAGAAAGACTAGACTGTGGTTTCATGAGCAGCAGATTTTTAGCTGAGAATGTTAGCAAGCCAGGCAGGAAATAGGACAAGCAAAGGTCATGGCTCAGGAGGCCAGAGGAACCAGAAGATATTACTGTCTAAGGTTCCTGATTCTCCAGATTTATCCCTTTCCCCATAATACATACCATGCTACCTCCTGCCTTGACACACATCTGTTTCCATTCTTGTCAGTGCAAGAAACTGTCAGTGCAGTTTTTCCCCCTACCCAAACTAATAGAGCTTCATATAATACAGATCTTATTCCCACATTAATAAGTTATTTCATACCCAATTCATGCTATACTCAATTCATAATATGCTATAGGAGAAATGCATGTATTTAGTGATTGAATTGCAGAGAACAGTAGTGCAGTATACTTATATAAAGATAACACTGAAAAAAATCCATGTATAATGATAAAAATAATGCTGAGAAAATACATGTATAAAGATAACACTAAAGGGTTTTAATCAAGAGTCTCATCTTTTAAGTAATAGAAGCCATCTTCAGTTAGCCTGAGCAAAATGGAAAATGTTCTTGTAAAGATATTGGAATATGCAACTCAGAGACTCAGGAAGAGGATGAAAGCAGGAGCTGGAAAGATGTCAGGAGCTTCTTTATCTCTGCTTCTTTGTCTCTTTATCTTTTTAACTCTGCTTCTCTCTTAATATCTGCTTCATTCTTTTTTCCTCTGCAGATCTGCCTTCTCTGCTTCTCTAGTCTGCATGGAGAAAGCCCTACTATTGCACTCCAGGTCTTGAGCTTACTTGTTACAGTTGTATGTTAGTTTCTTCACTTAGACTAACTTATTGTCTCTAACCCCAATTCTAAATTATAATCCCTCCCCTGGGAATTTGATTGGCTCCATGTAGGTCAGGTGCATTCCCCTGGGCCAATCCCCTATAGCCAATGGAGCAGAATTCTGAACTGAGACAAGAATGGTAACGGCCAACCTCTGTAGATCATCTGTGGCTTGAGGCTGGGCACTGTTGTCCCCAAGGAAATAGAATCATTGTAAACTTGAAGTATACTTTAGTTATGTTTCTACCAAGAAGACAAAGACTAATTTTAAGAGGTGATAGAAGTAATTTTTTAGCAAGAAATTGAATGAGAATTATTTCCTCCTTATGAAAATTGTGTTTGATCTTTGTTGTTATTGTCTCTTCCAGAGATCCTTGTGTTTTATCACTCTATATACCAACTTGTATTTGTTTTTGAATTTTCTTTTATTTATTTTTTTATACAGCTGGTTCTTATTAGTCCAACTTGTATCTTTTTCTTCATTTGTTCATAGCTTTAGAGATATAATCCAAGATGACACGTATTATCATTTTTGACATATGCAAGGTCTTTAAGAACTCATTCCTTGTACAAAATGCAACTATATTTTAAATACTATTTGACTGGGTTAAATAAAAGGAGACCACAGCTTCTTTCTTTCTTACTCCCCCTCTGCCTTACACTAGCCCAAGAATCTGATTCTGCCAAATAATTTGTTGGGCTTTGGTGAGGCAGAATTGGAGAATGGGCAGTGAAAGAGTAGAGAGGCAGAAGGAGAGGAAAAACTTAGTAGTCCATCCTCGCAAACCACCCAAAACTGTCCTGAAACCTTCCCCATTACAGTTAAGGCACCACCAGCTTCTTAGATATCATCCTTGATTCCTCTTTCCTCCACTCCCCAGTGCCCATACCACACCTAATACATCAAGTTCTGTAACTCCAATTGGAAAACATGCTGAATGTGTCTACTTGTTTCCATTTCCACTCCTACTGTCCAAATCCAAGCCACTATAAGGTGTCACTTGGACTACTGCAATAGTAGTCCTCCTTCCCTGCCTGCAACTCTTACTTTTTCACAATCTGTTCCACGTGGCAGGTAAAGTGATATTTTAAAACAGTGATTAGATAGTCATGACAGAGTATCTAGGATCGAACTATATTCCTCCTGTAAACAACTAGATGGACAAAATATATGAGGTAAAAATTTTGGACATTAGACAAAAAGCAGAATTTTGATCCTTGAGAGAATGAAAACAAATGAGGTGAGCTCTAGAATAGTCCTGGCTATATGCCTACAGGTACTTTCCAACTGCAGTGCAGGAAGGAGGATCTCAGGAGGAAAACTGTAGTCTTACTAAATTAAGAAAACAGAGATCAGAGTTTTGGGATAAGCATCTGAAATGATCATTTTTTTCCTCCTTTATGCTATTAATGTGGTAAGGTAATTCACATTGAATGATTTATGAATGTTAAAACCAACCATGGAGGGCTTCCCTGGTGGTGCAGTGGTTGAGAGTCCGCCTGCCGATGGCAGGGGACGCGGGTTCGTGCTCCGGTCCGGGAAGATCCCACATGCTGCGGAGCGGCTGGGCCCGTGAGCCATGGCCGCTGGGCCTGCGCGTCCGGAGCCTGTGCTCCGCAACGGGAGAGGCCACGGCAGTGAGAGGCCCACGTACAGCAAAAATATAACAAAAACAAAAAACAAACAAACAAAAAACCAACCATGGATTTTTGGGATAAATCACATTTGCTTGGATATATCCCTTTTCTTCTATTCCTCAGTTTTCTCATTTACATAATGCTCCAGGGTTTCTCATTTGCTGAAATGCTCCCTAAACACTTGTTCATGGGTTTTTGTCTCTCATATTCTCTCCACCCCTTCTTTGGAAACTCTTAGCCCATTTCACTTACTTAGTGAATATTCTGAAACAGTTGTCAGTATGATGTCTGATTTTATATTTGTATGGGAAATTCAAGCAGTTCACTGAAGATTATCCTTTGGCATTAAGAAAATATTCAATTTATATTTAAAGAGAACCATATTTCTTTTGTGTTAGGCATTACTAATGGCACTCCAACTTGAGATATTTTGGAAATTCCCTGGCAGTCCAGTGGTTAGGACTTGGCACTTTCACTGCGGAGGGCCTGGGTTCAGTCCCTGGTCAGGGAACTAAGATTCCACAAGCCATGTGGTGTGGCCAAAACAAAACAAAAAGCAAAACAAACCAACAACAAAAAAAACTTGAAATATTTTGTTCATTGTTAGATAAAATTTCTGAAAATTTGAAGCCAAAAAGGAGTGAAACCTTTTTTGTATTAGGTAGGATTCTTTTTTGACAACACACAGGACTCCAACTCAAACTAGATTAGAAAAAAGAGAAATTTTATTATAAGGTATCACACGGAAGAATTGAACAGTGAGACTTGCAGGAAAGACACTGATGTGGCTACGCTTCTACTAACTAAATCCTGTGGCTCAAGTATCATCAGGACTCTCTTCGACTCTAGTCTCTGCCTCTTTGTGTGCTTTACCTTCATTCTTGCATCTTTTTTTCTGTTCATAGAATGGGAAACTTGGCTGCTGACTACTCAGGAGCTTTGCATTGTACACAGCACAAAAACTAGAAAGACTGGCTTGACTCTCAGTTGCTACACACAGAAATTCGCTTGACTCTGGTTTGGGTCAAGTGCTCACCCTCTCCCAATCAACTGTAGTCAAGGAGACAGAGTCAGTTAGGAACACCTCCCAAGAAAATTATATGAATGGAGAGAGGAGAGGAACATTTTTCGGAAGAGGGGAAGTTTCTATTCCCAGAAGGGAAATGGTGCTTAGAATAGAAACCTGTAGGTTTCTGCTCTAAATGGAAACATTGCTCTGTAAATATGCTTTGCTGTTTAACATCTCCATTTTTTACGGTACTCTGCCTTCTGTCTGTATGTCTTTTCTCTTCTTGTGGTCTGGAAAATTCTTGCTCCTCCTTTAATAGTTCAGGTTTCTCCTCTTGGAAGTCCCTTTAGGCTGATTTTGTTCTTCTTCCAATACATTTACTCTGTTCTTTATCTATGTATCTTATAACATTAGCCATGTTGAGCTATAATTATTTGTTTATATGTCTGTTTTACCACCTAATTGTAAATTACTTAAGGGTAGAAACTGTCTTTTAATCTTTATAGCTCAGGTCTGATAACAGTACTTGATTAATACTAGTGATAAAAGAATAAGCATAATTGGACTTCCCTGGTGGTCCAGTGGTAAAGAATCCGCCTTCCACTGCAGGGGACACGAGTTCGATCCCTGGTCGGGGAACTAAGATCCCACATGCCATGGGGTAACTAAGCCCGCATGCCACAACTAAAGAGCCCACACGCTCTGGAGCCCACACGCCACAACTAGAGAAGAGAAAACCCACACGCCACAACTAAAGAGAAGCCCACGTGCTGCAACGAAAGATCCCGCATGCCTTAATGCAGATTCTGTGTGCCTCAACTAAGACCTGACGCAGCCAAAAAAAAAAAGAATAAGCATATTACT
Source organism: Platanista minor (assembly GCA_004363435.1). Classification (NCBI taxonomy): domain Eukaryota; kingdom Metazoa; phylum Chordata; class Mammalia; order Artiodactyla; family Platanistidae; genus Platanista; species Platanista minor. The sequence continues at coordinate 3,379 of RJWK010040533.1, read as the reverse complement.
CATTATCATTTCTTGAATAACTTAACTTTAAATACATTCAAAAGTATCTTTGCAACCATTCTATAAGTTAGACGCTACTTCTTAATTCCTAGAGCTTAGAGAAGCTAAGTAACTTGTCTAAAGTCACATAGCTAATAATTAGTGGAACCAGAATTGCAGAGTACCAACCATACTAGCTGGAGAGACAGAGGAACAGCAAAGTAGAGAAAGAGGGGAATGGATGTGGCATGTAAGCAAGAGTGGCAGATGGCTCAGTGTGACTAGAGGTAGATTTATGGATGTGAGTGGTGAGAATTGAGAAAGGAAGAGTTGGTTCAGGTTAAATTATTAATATCCTTGTATGTCATGATAAAAGAGTTTGGATTCTTGCCTGTAGCTAATGGGTTCATTTAAGATTTAAGCTTAGGAATTATATAACTACAATTTAACATATAGAAAGAAAGCTCTGGCTACATGTATAACAGGGATGCTGATAAAAAGATAATTAAGCAACTCTCTGTCATAACACAAATTGTAGCAGGAGATGGAGTTCTGGATCAAGAATGTTGGGAAAGGATGTTTTTCCTTCCATTTTCATCACTGCAGTCTACCTTAAAGCTATGGAAGTTTTTTTTTTAGTAATCACAGGATATTTTATTTATGGAAGTGATATATGTGGTTATCCTAATAGCATTTGGATTTGGTCTTTGTCCTCAATCTGATACTGTATGTTTATATAAGAATCTTTAGGGCTTCCCTGGTGGTGCAGTGGTTGAGAGTCCGCCTGCTGATGCAGGGGACACGGGTTCGTGCCCTGGTCTGGGAAGATCCCGCATGCCGCGGAGCGGCTGGGCCTGTGAGCCATGGCCGCTGGGCCTGCGCGTCCGGAGCCTGTGCTCCGCAACGGGAGAGGCCACAGCAGTGAGAGGCCCGCGTACTGCAAAAAAAAAAAAAAAAAAAAGAATCTTTATAACTGTACATATACTTCAAGTTACTTTTTATATGATTAAATTATATTAAAATTAACAGTCCAAAATGTTTGCTATGTGGGTTTTGGAAAATCTTTTCTCCCTATACTCCCTGTATATACACAACACATACATTTTTCTAGGCTTCATATCTCTGATCTTTATATTTAATGACTGAATAATTGTCAGTAGCATTTATTATGGTAAATTCAAACTATGTAGGTATTTGGAAGGACTGTTTAGTCAAAAATAGTCTGTTCTCAGAAACATCTCAGTGTATAATATAGAACAGTAACTCATCCTCTTTATATTATTCTTCAATGTGCATTAATATATAATTATTTTTTAATGTCTCGCTGTAGTTCTATGACATTAGGACATAGCACTACAGAAATCTAATTCTTTTTTAAAATTAAATTAAATTTATTTATTTGTTTGCATTGGGTCTTAGTTGCAGCACACAGACTCCTTAGTTGTGGCATGCAAACTCTTAGTTGTGGCATGCATGTAGGATCTAGTTCCCTGACCAGACATTGAACCTGGGCCCCCTGCATTGGCAGCACGGAGTCTTATCCACTGTGCCACCAGGAAAGTTCCCACAAATCTAATTCTATGATAGCCCCAGAAGACTTAATGTTTGATAACCCTTCCCTTTCCCCCCCACCAAGTGCCCCTGTGTTTACATCCTCTCTCCCTGTTTCCCTCCATCCCTCCCCCCTCCCTCCCTCCCTCCCCCCCCACCACCCGCTATCGCTCTCTGTCTCTAACTTATTAAGCTTTCTGCAGCCACATACACCACTCTCAAGGAACTTGACTTTTTGTGGCATCTCTTCCTCATTTCTCATTCAAGGTTATCCTTGAGGTATTATTCAATTAGATTCCTATTGTGAAAATGCTATGAATATGTCAAGAGTAAGTCCTGTATTCTCATTTATTAAAAATTTGGGCTATGACATTAAAAAAAAATCATTTGGTCTTCATGGTTATGCTAACCAGTTCTTGTTTTTCTTTCCTGTTATTTGGAATTTTGAGGTATGGGATAGTCAGAACTGGGAAGGACTTGATACAGATTCATGAAAGTTCCTTAATCTTATCAAGAGTACACTGTTGCCATCTCTGATAATAATAACTGACCTATAATGAGTGCCTGCCATGTGCTAGGCACTGTGCTAAGTATTTTACACACATGATATTAATCACCACATTAATTGCAAGGTGAGCTGATCACATTTTACAGATGAGAAAACTGAGGCTGATGAGAGATTCAGTATCACACCTGAGGTCACACAGCTAGTAAGTGACAGAGCCTGAATTTAACTTCAAGTTTGTCTGACTCTAAATCCTACACCTTTTTCACTACATAAAATTTGTCTCTCAGCCAAAAATTGTTTTAAATATTTGAGGAAGACTTCCCTGGTGGCGCAGTGGTTAAGAATCCGCCTGCCAATGCAGGGGACACGGGTTTGAGCCCTGATCCGGGAAGATTCCACATGCCACAGAGCAACTAAGCCCGTGTGCCATGACGACTGAGCCTGTGCTCTAGAGCCCGCGAGCCACAACTGCTGAGCCCGCGTGCCACAACTACTGAAGCCCACGCACCTAGAGCTCACGCTTCGCAACAAGAGAAGCCATGACAATGAGAAGCCCGCGCACCACAACGAAGAGTAGACCCCGCTCACCACAACTATAGAACGCCTGCGTGCAGCAACGAAGACCCAATGGAGCCATAAATAAATAAATAAATAAATAAATAAAATATATATATATATATTTGAGGAGATACACAACTATACAGAGACATCAAAAACTGAAAAAAAGAAGCAAGATTTCCATTTTTAAATATGGCAAATTTTAATTTTAGACTTCAAGAATTTGAAATAGAATTATAGAAGTATTTGTTAAAATTCTAAATCTAATTGTTAATGTTTCTAGTGGAAAATTGATAGTCTTGTCTTCAGCGCAGTACTTACCAAGAATGGATTTTCTATTTCTAGTTTTAAGACAAAATTGGCTGCGGCATTGGCAAGATGTCGAATCAAACATGATGCCCTTTCAATTTACCACATTCTTCCAGAAACAGTTAGGAACCAGGAACTAAGGGCCTCAACTTTGCCACTTTATGCTTGGATAAATACTTGTAAAATCAGGTAAGATTTCTAATCAGATTCTTTATTTAAGTCACTTGCCTTTCAAAATAATGTGATAAGAAATTATTATTATTTTTTTTTACATCTTTATTGGAGTATAATTGCTTTACAATAGTGTTAGTTTTTGCTTTATAACAAAGTGAATCAATTATACATATACATATGTTCCCATGTCTCCTCCCTCTTGCAGCTCCGTGTTAGTTTTTGCTTTATAACAAAGTGAATCAATTATACATATACATATGTTCCCATATCTCCTCCCTCTTGCGGCTCCCTCCCTCCCTC
>RJWK010040532.1:0-19922 GCA_004363435.1 Platanista minor | reverse complement strand
ACTACCAAACGTAAAATAGATAGCTAGTGGGAAGCAGCCGCATAGCATAGGGAGATCAGCTCGGTGCTTTGTGATCACCTGGATGGGTGGGATAGGGAGGGTGGGAGGGAGGGAGACGCAAGGGGGAGGAGATATGGGAACATATGTATATGTATAAGTGATTCACTTTGTTATAAAGCAGAAACTAACACCATTGTAAAGCAATTATACTCCAATAAAGATGTAAAAAAAAAAAAAAAAAAAAAGTGTTCTCCGACACATCTGCTATCAGCCATTTAGACCCCAGTATGACTATAAGCCTGTGGTTTCCCATTTTTAGGAAATTTGCCTTTTGAATTTGGGTCTTCTTGGTGAACCGAAAGGCCTGAGCTTCTGGTGAAGGAATCATAAGGAGCTGAGGAATGGGCAGGCCCGATTCTGAGATGACCCTCAGGAGGAGAAGGCCTGCCTCCTATGCACTCAGACGAGCACGGCGGGCGAGCTTCACCCTGGGTTTTCAGAGATATGAGCTAGACCCACAGTAGGAAGTACTTTCTGCCTGTGACACAGGGCGCACACTTGAGGAGGAATGGAAGAATATTTACCTTCCTACGTGAGAGGCACCTGATCCATTTTAATAACCTATGGCTTAATTTAAATAATGTTGACTGGATCTGCTAAACTGATTTCACTACCCACAAGTAGCATGTGAGTTACAGGGCCAGGCCAAGCTGCAGTTTTGGATTTCCTGTACCAGGGCGCCTAGTCAGGGGGCTGGTGTGGGCTGAACCTTGACTCTCATTTCTCTTGCCAAGCGGGTGCCCAGACTTGGGGCTGGGTCTTCCAGAAGAAGGGGGTGCCTTTTAGAATGTGTACATGGAGTGATCCTTGTGCCCAAGACTTGTATGCATGGGACTTGTGTGCCCCACCCAACACCATTTGTAATTTACAAATAAGATCTCTGTGGCTGGTAGTGTCCTGACAGTAGGCACCGTGCAGAAGAAAGAGAGGGTAGAAAGTTACAGGTCAGGAGAGACTAGATCCAGAGTGAGAAAGGATGCCTGCTATGGCTCTGGCACTGGTGAGAGTACGGTTGAGGGGGATTGGTTCCAGCACTCCACAGATACCAAAATTGGTGGATGCTCAAGTCCCTTATCTAAAATGGTGAAGTATTTGAAGTATATAATCTGTGCACCTCCTCCTGAATACTTCAAATGTCTCTAGATTACTTGTAATACCTAATACAGTGTAAATGATATGTAAATAGTTGTTAATACAATGTAAATGCTATGTAAATAGTTGCCAGCATGCAGCAAGTTCACGTTTTGCTTTTTGGAACTTTCTGGAATTTTTTTCTCAAATATTTTCTATCCGCGGTTGGTTGAATCCTTAGCTGTTGAATTTGCGGATATGGAGGTTCCAACTGTATCTGTTCCTGGCTTCTTCCTCATGTCCCATTCACTTTGTGGTCAAAAGATCAGGAAGGTGCTGAACCATGCATGACAAGGAGAAAAGGGCCCATGAGACACTGGCCACTGCTTCTTAGATTTCTCTGAAGAGAGGAGCTAAATTTCTGTCTGTGATGGAAAAATTGGGAAAGAGCAATAAGGAAAAAAATATATGTAATAAAAAATGAAAATAAACAATAAATGCAGCAAGTGTCTTTTGAAAACTTTCTCTGTACCAGAGACTGAATCAGATACTACATTGTTTAAATAGCTTCTTATAGTCACCGTGGATTACAATAAATTCTTTTGAAAAAAGATGAGATTTACCCATCTGCATGAGTGCTCTCATTTGAATTCTATGATTTTTCTTCATTTCTACCTAGTCACTAGGCATACATTTCCTGAAAACAGAAGAGACTCAACTACTGTTATTCAAATACCAAGCATTTTGCCAGGAGGGAATGTCAGGGAGTTAATTAAAGCTAACAAAACCATTGCCAGGTTTCCTAGGGTAAGAAAAAGTTTTCTTTTCCCCCCCGTGTTCTTGATTACACTATGGAACGCATAGAAGACTAACAGGCATTTCTTTTGTGTCACTCAGAGTTTCCCATTCAGCAAATACTTACTGAATATCCATTGTGTTGCAGACACTGAGTAGGCACCTGGCATGAAGCAGGACTAAGAAATCCTTGACCTCAGGGAGTAGGGTTGAGGGGAAGGTAAGGCTTACTCATGAGCAAGAAAGGGCCCTGAGACCCCCTTATATGGGAATCACTAAGGGTCCTACTCAGTGTGTACCAGTTAGGATTAAGTGTGCCTGCATGTGATAGAAAACCTAAATTAACAGTGGCTTAAAGAGACAAAGTTGTATTTTTTCAAGGGTAGGAAGTTTTGATCAGGGCTGATATGGTATTCCAAGATGCTTTCAGGGACCCAGGGTCCATCCAACTTTCCACTTCATCATCCTTAGCGTGTGGTCCTCTCTCACATGGTCCAATGTGGCTGCCATAGTCATTCTAAGAGAAAGAGAAAAAGGAGGGCATACTTTCTCCCGTCTAAGAAAGGTTGGGAAATACAGTCTTTATTCTAGGCAGTCATATGCACAGCTAAAATTCAGGAGGTTTATTACTAAGGCAGAAGGGGAGACTTGATATTAAGGTAAGCAACTAGCAGCCTCTCCCCAAGCATGGGGTACAGGGATGTGGGAAAGCTTTGTAAAGGAGGTGGGATGTGACACAAGCTTTCATGGACTGGGTAGTATTTGGATGAGATTGGCTGACACCCTGTTCACTGTACACTAGACCCGTCCTCTGCTGTGGCAGAGGTAATAGAGCTTGCGAAGGTCCTCCTCTGGCAGCTTGGTTGCAACTTGTCCATTGATAGAGCCCTGACCACCCAGTAGTCCCAAGAGTCAAGTGGTAGCTCAGCATGCTTTGATTATTATTGTTATTTAAAAATGTAAGTAGAGAAGATTTTGTAGGTATAACATAGGAAATCACACCTGGAAGTTCTTAGAATGGAATCTTAGTTCCTTGTTTTTTGTCATCCACAAAACATACTCCTGACCCTGTCAAGCATGGCAAATAAAGGGGAGGGGAAGGCAAGCCAAAATCCAGAGAGACCCAGCAGGGGGAGCGCAGTTTGATGGTCCTAGAGAAAAGCTTTTCGTTCTTCATAATTTCCTTGCTTCTGTTTCCCCCACCTCCCAGAGTGGATATCGGCAGTTTGATAGTCTCCCTTTTTTTTTTTTTTCTCCTCTAAGCTTCTGCAGAATACAGAGCCAAGCAGGATTACATGGATTGTTAAGGGTCATGCTGCCAACAAAATAAGGATGTCTAATACCACTTCCTGTGTATTAAACATTGTTCTGTAGGTACTCACCGAGGCACCTGGACAAGAGAAAGTATACATGTGGAAAGCAAGAGGTGGAATTATCATTATGTGCACATGATATGCTTATATACTAAATGATATACTATTTATTATAAAAAACCAGAGAGTACAGTAAGGTAGTTTGACACAAAATTAATATACAAAAATAGCTTTAGAGAAAAACAACCAGGTGGAAATAGGAAACAGAGTGGAAGCAAAGATTCCATTCATAGCAAGGATAAGTGAGAATAATTAAGATGAACTAGTTTTATAGGACAATTATATATTTTAAGTGATATTATACATATTTAAGTAGCATAATACTGACACTTGAATAGGCAGGAGGATCAGTAGTATAGAACAGAATCCAGAACTAAGACACCGATATATATATATGGAAACTTTGTCTTTAGATAAAGGTGGCATTTTATATCAGTAAGGAAAATGACAGATTATTCAATAAATAGTTTGGGACAACTGGATAGCCATCTGGAAGAACAAAAATTGGGTCAATACCTCACTTCTCATGCCAACATAAATGCCAGATGGATAAAAATTTAAATATTAAAAGTAGTAGAAAGGAAAATTTATTGTATCCTGTGCTGGACATCTGGGATTTGGGGAAAGGAAGGTACAGTTCAATCAGAAGACTCAGTATTGTCAAAGACTCAGTTTCATTCATTACTTTTATCATGAACACAGAAGAATATGTGATGTAATAAAATATGAAAACAATACAAGACCTATACCCCTACAAAAATAAATAAAATAAAAGTAGTAGAAGACAGAAGTTTTAAAAGTCTTGTGGTAACACAGTCCTCCTAGGTATAACACAAACCCTAGAAATCATAAGTAAAAAGATTTACATATTAAATTTCAAAAAACTGAAAAAACCCAGGCCTCATTGAGGCTAGGTCCCTGACAGCTTCATGGACAATCAGAAAGTCAAGAAACAAACAATGAACAGAGAATTATGTATAAAAACCAAAGGACTAATATCCTTTATAAAGAGCTCTAATCAATTAATAAAAGATGAACAACGTAATGGAAAAATGGAGACAGTCAAGAACAGATTATTGACAGGAAAAAGAAATAAAAGTTATTCACATATATAAGAAGATATTCAACCTACAACAGGGCTTGTTTATTTGTTGCTTTTTAATTATCAGAATGGTAGTTAAAATTTATTTAACTATCAGAATGATAAGAAAACTTATCATTGATTTGAGAGTGAAGGGAACCAGACATTCATGCATAATGGGAGCATAAATTGGAACAACTTCCATAGTGGGTGTCTTGATACTCTTTTATCAAAATAAAAAGTGCACGTTAAGTCATTAATTCCACTTCCAGAAATGCTATCCTTCAGAAATATTTATGTGTAAAGATATGTATGAGAAGATTCATTGCCTTATCTCAATGTCTTTTTTTTTTTTTTTTTTTTTGTGGTACGCAGGCCTCTCACTGTTGTGGCCTCTGCCGTTGTGGAGCCCAGGCTCCGGACGCGCAGGCTCAGCGGCCATGGCTCACGGGCCCAGCCGCTCAGCGGCATGTGGGATCCTCCCGGACCGGGGCACGAACCTGTGTCCCCTGCATCGGCAGGCGGACTCTCAACCACTGCGCCATCAGGGAAGCCCTCTCAATGTCTTTATTACTCTGTTTCATTCTGCTCATCTGTGAGGTGGGAATAATGATTCTAGTTTCCTGACACTTGAAATGGCTGGTATAAGAACATCTCAGAAACAAGCTAGGCTGCCTGAAAGAAGAAGAAAGGTAGTCTTTAAATTTAGGACATTATTCTGGTGTTTCAGAAAAGCGGTCCCAATTATAAAGCAATTGCCTGTGCTTTGAAATACCAGGGCAAAGCCAGCACAGCCATGCTAGGTTTACACCTGCTTCGCTACTCTGGCATCAAGAGTTGTGTTTGAAAGCACTTGGAAGGCCTTTGGAGGCCAGCGTGATGGAATGGCTGGTAGCCTTTTTGGCACAGGGCCTCAAGAGATGGAGCAGGGCTTCCCTGGTGGCGCAGTGGTTGAGAGTCCGCCTGCTGATGCAGGGGACGCAGGTTCGTGCCCCGGTCCGGGAAGATCCCACATGCCACGGAGCGGCTGGGCCCGTGAGCCATGGCCGCTGAGCCTGCGCGTCCGGAGCCTGTGCTCCGCAACGGGAGAGGCCACAACAGTGAGAGGCCTGCGTGCCACAAAAAAAAAAGAGATGGAGCAATGGGTCAAGCCTCACCACTTGGGGACATCCGGCCTGACCTTCCCTAATGCTTCAAGATGGAAGCTCTCCTAGGGCCGTCTTCCTCGGTCCAGCATGTGGAGAGCCCTCAGATTTGGCATTACTTTCACACCAACATTAATTTGACACAGATAATGATGCAACCTGTTACACAACCCATCAGCATAATTATAGGTAAGGAAATTGCTAAGGGAGGTCCCTGAGCAGTTGGAGGCCAGAAGGAAATATTTTCAAGTAATTAATGGGTGGACAGGTGAAAAATTTTATTATTTAAAAAAATAAGAACGTCCTAGAATAAGATGTTATAGCTCATATCTGTCCAGAAAAGGATATATACTAGAAGAAGTTAAGCTGAAATTCATTGATGCTCAAACTTTGATTTTACTCTTTCTTCTTTAAAATATCATTTTTAAAGTACCTTGTTATATTTCCTTGTTTTTTTTCCCTTAACCCCCAAATAAGACCTAAAACAATAACCATTCTGGGAGTTCATAAACAGCAGAGGCTCGAATTTAGCAAAACAAAGAATTTATCTTGGATGAATACATTATGCATAAAAAATAGAGCATTGGCCTGGGCTTTGTTAATGGCAAACGCCTAAACCACCAAATGATTGTGTTGATTTTGTGGGTCTCCTGAAAGAGACCAAGCATTTAGAAACTCTCTGACTTATGTAACACTTCAGCCAGAGCATTGGTTAAGTCAAGAAAAATAAGGCATGGGGAACAGGATTTCAAATAGAGCTTCCTGTCTGATTGGAAGAATACACTCTAATGATGTGTTATGATCATTTTATAAATTGCACTGATAGCAAATGCACCTTGGGCCTGGGGTCAAGGGCAGTAGCTGAAGAGACTGTCGTATCAGAAGGCTTCTGAAATGCCTGCATGAAGCAAAATTCAAAAGTTGAGCATCAACAACGTAAGCGAATTGGTGATGACCTTTTGGGAGCTCATGTTTCAAATCAGATCTCACTGATGTGGCCAGAACCTAAGAACACAAGGAAAATGAACCAAATGTTGCAGGCACAGATGAGCCATCTGCGTGCTGATTAGAGAAAACCTCATACGAGAAAAACAGGGTGAAAAACGTAAATGAGTTAGGGATCATTTCTTTGCTTTTCATGAAGGGAGAGATTAAGCACAACTTGTAGCATCTTGGGAATAGAATTTGATTTAAAAGAAAATCTAGATCATAGATTCGCTGTTTTAAGCATGTCATATAAATAAAATAAACAGCAGTGACGCCTCATTTACCTGGGGAGTAGATTTCAGGTAACCCTGGGCAACCGGAACAGGACCATGAATACGGAAATGTTGTGGAAGAGCAGCAAGAACTGAGGGGCCAGAGGTCCAGCCACCCTCAGGCCATTTTCTGGGCCTCGGTTTCCTCATTGTTGAAATGAAGGTATTAGATAGTTTCAAGGTCTCTTGCCCTGTTAAAAATAAAAAATGTGTAATCTGGGCTTCCCTGGTGGCGCAGTGGTTGAGAGTCCGCCTGCTGATGCAGGGGACACGGGTTCGTGCCCCGGTCCGGGAAGATCCCACATGCCGCGGAGCGGCTGGGCCCGTGAGCCATGGCCGCCGACCCTGCGCGTCCGGAGCCTGTGCTCCGCAACGGCAGAGGCCACAACAGTGAGAGGCCCGCGTACCGCAAAAAAAAAAAAAAAGTGTAATCTATGCTTTATTTGTGTTTATACATTTATTATTTATAATATTTTAAAAGATTTAATAAATATACTTTGTAAAGAGTTCAAACAGTAAAAAGGCAGATGGCGAAAAATGACCTTTCCTCTTATCCCAGACTACCAGCTCCCTCTGCAGAGGCAACCATTATACTAGCTCCTTGTATATCCTTCCAAAATTATTCTATAGGTGTATTATGTATATATCTCTTGAAAACGAATGGGATAATTGTCATACACACTGTCCTGCTTCTTGTCTTTTTAACTTAACAATTTTGCAAACTTTTTACTTTACAGTTTTAGGAATTGTAATTATAGGCTTCATCTACTTTCTTCCTTTTAAAGACTCTACAGTATGATAATCCATAGTTCAGTCATTAGTTTAACTAATGTCTTGTTGATGAAGAGTCAGTTTATATTCATAGATCTTTCCTTCGACTCCCTATAGCTGTAAATTCCTATGGCTTTAACATCTTGGTGAAAAGATATCTGAGTGAGAAAAAAAAAAGATAGCTGTTACAAATCACATGTATCGCTCCTCTTGGGAGATAAAAGCCCACCTGTTATCAGTCCTTGACCACAGGTGCGTATGGAGTGAGGTGGCGGATGAAACTCTAGTCCTTACATCAGCGGAGGCGGGAGATAGAGGAAGCATGTTGATTCCCACAGGGTGGGCCTCCTGCACTGTCATTTTTACCCAAGTGAGAACCCCTGTTGACGCCTGGGTCATTCATTAGTAAATGGATAAATCAGATTTGAGACCAAAACTTCACTGCCTTTTCAAATGATAAATACATGTTAGAGATTTTGCATTTCAGAAAGTTAAAAGAAGAATTTGGGGTTGCCGAAGAACGTCCCAAAGAGACGGCTGAGCACGTGGTGTGGGAGCCCGGAGTATGGGAGTTCACAGTTAGGGAGGTAGAAGGCGGCATGGTTTTCCCTCTGTATCTCATGACTGAGTGACGAGACTCCTGCACTCTCAGGGTTGCAGAGGGGACAGCGGAAAGGCGATCGTGGACTTCCCCGGGTGCTCCCGAGCTGCAGAACAAGTGACAGTGGCAGTGTGGGCCCTGCTCGACTAGCCCCAGGCAGATGAAGTGCCGGCAGAGTGGAGACACAGCACGTTTATCTTGGAAAGAATTTTATGTTTAGCATTTACCAAAAAGCTTCAAAGTAGTCATCATGGGAAAAGCCTGAACTTTGTTGGACTTCCTCCTCTTATGGCTTAGGATTTGTTTTATTTAAAATCACACATGTGGGGAACACTGAGTTTTTAGGACTGAGGATCTACAGGCTGTAACCAGGCCCGAGAGGGGGCTTCTGGAAACCAGCAAGCCGTGTCTGTCCGTGGCCAGGCTGGGCAGTTCCGCTTTCTAAGCCGGGCAGGGAAGAATGGACCATTTGCATTTGCGGGGCGGGGGGTGGTCGTCTTGACACCCCCCCAGGCTTGGTTTCCTCACAGGAACAGGGCTGGGCACACCTGCCACTGCTCTGCTGTGTCTCCAGAGAGGTTGTGGGTTTTCACTGTGACTCATGAGCCTTATTTATGGCCACCACACCAGTGGAGACACACAGACGGAGTGACACAAGCTAAGAGAGTGTTTCCCCTCTTTCCATTCAGAGGTTTTTCTGGAACGCCCCCAGCATGTTGGCTTTCAGTGTTCAAGAAAGAGAAAAGAGAAACAACTCATTCTTGGGCAAATTCAGCCACCTTCTCCCACCCTGTTCATTCCCAAAGGCCTTTGGTTCAAGGGTCCACTTGGCTGAATTGCAAGCATTTTGGTGTCAGCCTGGACATCCTGATGATTACACTCTGCTTCACTTTGAGGGTGAAGAGAGACGCTGTGCTTATCAGCCTCCACTCCCCATGCCCCTTTTAGTGAGTCTTGTTTCTGCTGGCTGGTATTTGAGGTCATTAGCTTAGTGGAACAGGGCCCTGTGCTAATGAGTCCAAGGTCACAGCTTTGCACAGAGGGTGGCCTTGCTCTCCCTTGGAGGACACCTGCAGGCCCCGCCAGCTGCTTTGCCCACATTTCCATGAGGTATGGGGAGGCCAGGTGAAGAGGGTACCGGTAGCTTAAACTCAGCCCATCTCTTTTTCTTTCTGGACACAAAACACAGGGCTGAGGTTCTAGTGATTATGGGTCAGTAATTCTGTCTTAGGAAATTATAGTTTAAGTATGAATATACATTCAAGTTTAAGGGATGAATTTTTAGAAAACTCTGCATGTGTGGCCAGAGTTCTTGGTGTGCGTGGTTCATTTTTGTTCATGAATTCACCGGGAAGTTAAATGAGTTTCAAGGACTCTATGGATACTGAGAGTTCACAAAGAGAAATTAAGATGTAGTTCCCACCTGTGTTAGTTTCCCAGGGCTGCCGGCAACAAAGTACCACAAACTGGGTGGCTTACAACAACAGCAATGTATTCTCTCAGGGTTCTGCAAGCTACAAGTCTGAAATCAAGGTGTTGGCTGGCCCATGCTTCCTCTGAAGCCTAGAGGGGAATCCTACCTCTTCCAGCTTCTGGTGGCCCCAGGCTTTACTCGGCTTGTGTCAGCAGAACTCCAAGCTCTGGCTCTGTCTTTAACATGGCTGTCTCCCTCCCTTTGTCTTCTCTTCTTATAAGGACAGCAGTCATTGGATAAAGGGCCCACCTTTTTCCTAATGACCTCATCTTCACCTGATTACATCTGCAAAGGCTCTATTTCAAAATAAGGTCACATTCACAGGTGTGAGGACTTAGAACTTCAACATACCTTTTTGGGGGATTCAACCCACGACCCCACCTGTCCTTAGGTACCTTCCAATTCATGAGGGAAACTGATGGAAAAGGTTGGTGAAATTAGTGCTATAAGAGCCCCAAGCACTGTGCTGTAGGAGTCCAAGGAAGGATACACACACTCCTAATACCAAACATGCACCTATGGCATGATGTGGAATGGTTAAGTTACAAAGGCTCTGTGGAGGAGTTTTCCCGGGCATGTGGCCTTGAAGGATGGGATTTAGTTCTAGAGAAGTAGGCAGTGAAGGGCATTTCAAACTGAGAGTAAGCAGGGACTTCCCTGATGGCACAGTGGTTAAGACTCTGAGCTCCCAATGCAGGGGCCCTGGGTTCGATCCCTGGTCTGGGAACTAGATCCCACATGCATGCTGCAACTAAGAATTTGCATGCTGCAACTAAGATTTCGCATGCCACAACTAAGGAGCTGGTGAGCCGCAACTAAGGAGCCAACGAGCTGCAACTAAGGAGCCCACCTGCCACAACTAAGGAGCCCACGTGCTACAACTAAGAAGCTGGAGAGCCGCAACTACAACCCGACGCAACCAAATAAATAAATAACTAAACCAAGTGTAGGCAAAGTTATGAAAGCACACTTGGTTAGACCTGGGAAGAAAGAAATGTGAGGGCAGGATTGGAGATCTGGAGACTGGAGGCCAGTTCGGAGATTCTATAGGAGCCCCAGGCAGCTCTGGAGGGCCTGAACTTGGAAATGGTGGTGGGGGGGAGAGGTCAGGGACAGATTATGAGGAGTGGGCTGGGGGCCAGGGAGTTTGGTGGAAGGTGGCAATGGACGGCTAGGGGGAGATGGTCAGGGGAGAGCTGACCCTCAGACTTCTGGTGGGATTGACTGGGAGGAGGGTGATGCCTTTCGACAGGAGGGGGAGCTCAGGAAGAAAGCAAATTTGAAAGGGAAGATAATAAGTTTGTAAATATGTTGAGTTTGAGGTCATTGTAGCTCTAGGTGTAGAGGCTCAGCACAAATTCTGAAACTTGAGCTTAGCACTCTGGAGGAAGTGGTCCAGGTTGGAGGCGAGAATGCCAGCATGGTAGTTGGAATCATGGGAGTGGATGAAGTGACCTGGAGAGAGAGGGGACAGAGGCAGAAGGGCAGAGGGGCAAAGCCCAAGCCTTGGGGAATGCCCGGGGGATGGACAAGGGTAAGAGACAGTGCAGGTCGAAAGGCAGGGAGTGGAGAGTTTAGAGGAGAGAGTACACTCAGCAGGGCTGCAGCGGCCTTGCGGTAGCTGAGAAGACTGGAAACTAAGGAGACTGTCAGAGCCGACAGCTGATGTTCTATCTGAAGGCTGATTGGGAGAAAACCCTCTCAGTGAAGTGATGGGGGCAGAATCCAAACTGCAAGAGGTTGAGGAGATGAGCGGGAGATGTGGCAGCGAGGGTGGACTGTCACTTCTGAAAAGGAGAGAAGGGTAGACTGTCACTTCTTGGCAGGATGAAGAGAGAAGGCAGGTCACCTGAAGAAGCAGAGTAAAAAGAAGGAATAATCAGGAAGATAGAAAAGAGGATCATTAGTTGGTGAACTAAGTTCTGGAAAAGAGGGCAGGCTGTGGGATGTGTAGCTGGGAGAGAAGGAGAAGTTTAATTGAGACTCTCAAGGGAATTTTGAGAACAATGTAAGGAGTCATTGTGTGACTGCATTGTGAACCTTGTGGGGATTTTTAATTCGTGAGGATCATTCTTATGGGGGGCTCCCTGAAGACTAGAGAATAGACTAGTTGACCTGTGGACACAGAATTTTGTGATTATTGGCCTCTGCTGCACCCCACTGCCACGGGCACTGAAGGGTCACACCCAGCTCCAGTAACTTCCTCAGAGAGTGTCTAGCTTTGTCATTTTATGGCTGTTTCCCAAACTAAGGGACAGCTCTGCCATCCTAGATAGTATTTCTCTGACCCAAGAACTAATGTGTCATCTGGGTAAACAAAATTGCTATAGGAGCCTGACCTAGAAATATCCATTTTCCCTCTGTCACCATCCAGAGGAACTACTATGCTTTTCTCCTCACCCTACCTCTCTCTAGATCTTAATTTCTGGATCTGGATCTGGATCTGGATCTGGATCTAGGAAATGGGCAGGAGAGTGGCGGTGGGGTTAGGAAGCCTGAAGTGAGTGACCTCAACCCCTTGCCATGCTTATTTTTACCAAAGGCATCAGTCAGTCCAGCCCTGTGCTGAGTGCTCCCAGATAAAAGAGGGATGGGTTCCCTGCCTTCATGGACTTTCATGGGACTTAGAACCTATGCTACGCTAGTAGAGGAGACAAGAGTTCCCTGAGAATTACACATGTGCTAGTTTTGTGGTTCAGAAAGGAGAAGCAAGGTCGGTGTTGGCTGGAGTGGTTGAGAAAGGCTTCGTGGAAGACAAGAGTGGGACCTTGAATGATGGGTCGATGGCATAGATCGGTAAGAAATGCAGTAGCATCCCAGGTTGATGGCCAACGTGCTGGAAACAACGTGGCGTGTCCATGAGACAATGAAAAAACTGGCCAGACTAGAGGGGACTGTATCTGGGAGTGAATGTGATCGGATAGGAAGGAGGCTGGAGTTTGGAGGGCTTTGAGTATAAGACTGAAGAGTGTGGACTTTTTCCTGAGAGTGAGTGGGAGCTGCTGAACGTTATAGAGTAGGGGTCACATGGGCAAGTCAGTGTTTTGGAGAAAGAATTGCCTCTCCTGTCTACTTCAGTTTGGCCGTGTAGAGCTAACCGGCTCATGCGAGATGTGTTGGCTGTGTTCCCTGCCCTTGTGGAACTCACCTACAGGAAGGGCACTTCCTCCTTCCTGTTTCTCCTCTCTCTGTTAGGAAACATCCCCCAGGAGCTTGGGTTCATTCCTCCAAACTGCAGAATGTAGGTTACTGTAAAGCTTGAGGGGAAAAACCTGTTTTTCAATTTTTCTCTTCTTTTTTTACCCCTCTCAACATTGGTCTTTTGCCCGTAGCCTCTGAGGATCTTGACAGCATTCTTCTTCAGATTTTTCCTATTCCCACAATGAGTTTTCTGAAACCATCACCACTCCCAGAAGAGAACCCAATCCCAGACTGGAGGTGGAGAGGCCGACTGCGTTTCAGTCTTTCTCACCTTTCCTGCGGGGAGATGGCGTGTGTATTAGATAAATGCACCACCACTTAATGAAATAACTGCCCATCACAGAGCTCCTTGAAGAAATCCTAAAATAACAATAATAGAACATGTGCCACGCTTGTGGGAAGCAAGGGCTTCGTGGGGAAGGGGGTAGGGAGCAGAGAAAAGAAACAGATTTTAATGTCAGGCTGACAAGAGTTTATTATACACGTCAGTGGTTAAAATAATTACTTTTTAAATTATGAAAAAGGCTTTTTGGGGGGCCCTGTTAAATATCAGGGGCAGTTCCTTGCAACAGATTTGCTGGGGCCACAAAAGAGACACCTTGCTTTCCCAGATCCCTGTGGGAATTTTGGCAGGAGGCAGCGAAGCACACCCACTCTCCTCCTGCCCTCACGTTTCGGCTTTTGGTTGCAGTGCTCTGTGTGTCTCTGCTCTCCTGAGGGCTTCTTTGATTTCTCCATCTCCCATCCTGGGTTTGCTTCTGCTTCTCCACCTTCCCACTGTTCTCAGGAGAGAACTCACAGGGCCACAGGGCAGAGGAAGGTGTCACTTGGCATCCTCTTTTTGTTTTCTTTGAAAAATTTAAGCCTTTTCTGGAATAAGCAAAAGATGTGACAGGGAGCTGCCAAGATGGTGGGATGAGTGCAGACCTGAGAACTTGGATCTCAGTTTTCCCACCCAGCTAGAACCTTCTCACAGGAAGCTGAGAATGCTGATTGTCAGGTTGTTCCACACAGTCTGTGTGCGATGTTCCAGCATCAGACCTCTCATTACATTTCTAGACTCATCACAGAACTTGAAGAGCTCTAATGCCCTTACCGGTGCAGGTAAGGACCAGGCAGTGATTGCTCAGGACACGGCTTGGTCATGTGACCACAGCTCCCTAGACACAGATCTCCTGCTCTCCCCCTGGAACTGAACGCCACTTCCTTTTTTATTCTGAAGTCCTTTCCCCCTTGACTTCTGTACCTGCCAAAAAAGGCCATGTTTGGTACAGAGCTGAAGGCAAGTCCTTTTATGACCACTCTTCCATTCATGACCATGGTGCTACTGGGGATTATCCCCTGAGATCAAAGGTGAACTTCACTCCAGTACTCAGGAAGATGCCTCCATATAAAATGAAATGCTCTGGTGAAGATGACAAGTGATCACTTTCTCCTTTCAAAGCCAGTGCTCTGCCTGGGAGGGCCTGGTAGGTGGGGAGGGTGATGTCACCCCTGGCCTTGCCCCGTCCTCCTGGCTGCCCACATTCTGCTTGGCTCTGGTCCTGAGGAATATTTTCTTTTTTTTTTTTTGAGCTTCGGAAAACTCTGGTCTGGCTCACATTGTTGTGCTCTCTGTCTCCTAATGGTGTTCTGATTCTCTATTGGTTTTGGCCAAAATATGGGTGTAAATCCATTTTCTTCTTCATTTAACCAGGGACGGATAAGGACTTCTACTGTCAAAAACAAAATGAAATAACCAAGCAGACAAAACAAAACCAAACAAGAGTGGAAATGGCAACCAGAACCTCCCCCCGAAAGTGAAGAAATTGGGGTCCAACATAGAACAGGCTTCTGCTCTTTACTCCGTGTGGACTGGTTGGCACATGTATGGGACATCTCCAGCCCCCTTTTTTCACTCTGGCCCTGGTTACCTCATGCCTTAGGTGGCTTCCTACAGGTGCCAGCTTCACCTGGAAGCCCAAGGACCTCACTTACCTCCATTCCCAGGAGCTGGCCGGAAGGAGCTTCCTGTTTCTAAGCCCTGCCCTTTCTTTGAGGGTCCCATTTCCAGGCTGAATGAATTTCCAGACCAGCCCAGCTCACCACCCCAATTCCCAGCGAGATTTTTGTTGATGAACCAACACCCAGATATTCCTGCAGGTAGGTAAAATTTGTCCCCCGTTTCTTTTTTTTTGCGGTACGCGGGCCTCTCACCGATGTGGCCTCTTCCGTTGCAGAGCACAGGCTCCGGACGTGCAGGCTCAGTGGCCGTGGCTCACGGGCCCAGCCACTCCATGGCACGTGGGATCTTCCCGGACTGGGGCACGAACCCGTGTCCCCCGCATCGGCAGGCGGACTCTCAACCCCTGTGCCACCAGGGAAGCCCCCCAGTTTCTTTAATTGTGTGTGGATTCGCTTTCTACCTTGAAAGAAACTCAGAACATTAAAACTCTTGAGGACTTCATTCTCAGCCAGTGTGAATGGAGTGCAGCCTTTTGACAGAAGAAAGAGACCAGTTTCCAAAGAGCTGTGAGCGTGTCATCTCCCTGTAGACTTTTTTCAATTTCCGGGCATCTGCGATTGGTGTGGACATCAAGCCTGTGCTAGCTTTATCTTCCACAAATGCTCCATTGGGTGCCACATACAAATGTGAGCAGTCCCCACTCATTTTGTGGGCAAGCTTCTGGACCAGAGGTTAAAATAGGATTTTGTGTGTGATTATCTACTTCATAGACGTACATTAAATTGCCCAGATTACGGGTAGGTGAATTTGATGGAATCTTTTTTCTACCAGAATCCCAAATTGTATTTTGAATCTTATTTTAGTGAAGTTAATGTAATCTGGCTTGATATAAAACAGAAATCTCCAGTTGGGGGCTGGGAGTGAAGGGAAGAGGCTGTTTGGGGGGGAGTGTCCCCCCCTCCCCCCCAGTCAGTGTGGGGATATGGCTCCCTGGGGGGAGGGTGGGGGAGGTGACAGCCTTGATTTTGCCCAACATCTCTGCTAATGATGCGGTGCTCAAGTACACAGCACGTTAATGGACTTCCCAGATATGTGAAATTCAGCAGCTGTTGCAAACAGCGGTGAGCACAGGAAAAAAAAAAAAAAATTGTAGAGGAAGAGAGAAGGGAAGAGGAAAGAGAGGAAGAGGAGGGGAGGGAGGTCAGCAATGTGAGCAGGAAACAACAAGGATGAGATTCCATCTTTCAAATCCAGATTCTTGTATCTGGGCATGATTGAAAGTGCACGGAGCTTAGGAATCCATCTGGAAAACCCACCAATCTGAGGAAGCCCCCGAGGGCGACCAAGGGCAGCCGAGTGGCCTGGAGTCCTCTGGGTTTCTTCGGATCTGGTTGTGCATGTAGAGGTGAACCGAACAGGCATCATATAGAGAGGCAATAGGTGCTTTTACACCCCTTTTGAGAGAATGAACATCCATGACCTTCAAAATTCACCATTAGGCTTAGGTTAAGATTTATGTATTGTCCAGGGAGTGGTAACAAATTATGCCTCGTCAGCTGATTGTAAGACCCTTTATGAACTGCCCCCAGTTTTATCTTTTTAGCTTCATCTATTTCTATTTTTACTGGATACCCTACACCACAGGCAAGTGGTGTGGTTTGCTGTTGCCATAACATCTTATTCTTTGCCTCTGCTTGGAAGCTCTGCCCTATGCCCCCGACCCCCTCCCACCCTCCTCCCTGTCTTACTGGCCTTTGCAGGCAGAGGAGGGGCTTCCCCAAAGGCCCAGAACTCACCCCCTGTAGCTCTTTTGCACTTAACTCTGTTGGGGCATTTACCTCACTGCCTTCTCATTATCTGATTCCTTGTTCCTTGTCTCTCTCTCCAGCATCTCTAAGATAGGAACAAAATGGACCTCTGTTTTTTTGTTTTTTTTTTTTCCCTCTATCAATCCTGTTGTCTTAAATTGTTCCGTTGACACTGTAAGAACTCAGTAAAGGTCGTCTGCGGGAGTGAATGAGTTACAAAGTGAGAGTGAAGGAATGGCCAGATGGCCTTCCTGCATGGTACCACACAGAGCTCCTCAGGTTGAGGGGCTGCTGATGGGGGCTGAAGGACCAGTCCCCATGCTGGGTCACTGTAGGCATAGCTCTGCTGTCCTCATCAGTACACAGGCCAAGCTTGCTTTAGCCATGGTGACTGTTTAAAGCTGATCTCAAGGAAACCTGCCATGTTTTTGATGGTCCTGGATAATTTCAGAAGCATATAGGTGTGTGTGGTGTTCAGGGTTGAGCAGGGTGTTAAAAGTACGAAATTAAGGGCTTCCCTGGTGGTGCAGTGGTTGAGAGTCCGCCTGCCGATGCAGGGGACAGGGGTTCGTGCCCCGGTCTGGGAAGATCCCACATGCCGCGGAGCGGCTGGGCCCGTGAGCCATGGCCGCTGAGCCTGCGCGTCCAGAGCCTGTGCTCCGCAACGGGAGAGGCCACAGCAGTGAGAGGACCGCGTACCGCAAAAAAAAAAAAAAAAAAAGTACGTAATTAAATCCTCAGAAAGTAGTGGCTTTGAGGAGACTGTGTATGGCTGGCAGCCGCCGAGGAAGATGTGAAGTGGAAACACCCCTTGGGGCCCTGGAAAACTCTAGTGCCAATGTCGCCTCTTGTGTCTAGTGGGGAGTGAAGACATTTGTTTCCCACACTGATGAGGGCTGGATGCAGAGTGCGGGGAGCTGTGCAGTTGAGGGGGTAGCGCTGGGTGAGAGCCCTTTGGTTCTCAGGGATTGCCAGCCATGGGCTGGGCTGGAGAGGGGAGGCGGGAGGCAGGCTGGGCCCAGCCTGTGAAGGTGGAAGGCTTAGGTCACAAGGCTAATGACTGCCCTCAACTAACCAGGCTGCTTGGGGCTGAGGATAAACTGGTTAGCTGAGTTTTCTTTCCAAGGACAGAAGACTAAGGTTTGAGCCCCCCCACCCCCCCCGAGAGCCGAGAGCTGTGCTAAGAGTCAGGAAGACAGCCGTGAGCAAAGCAGGGAGGTGCTCACGGTCGGATAGCGGAGAGAGACACCTATCAGATAATCCCAAAACAAATGGAAAATTGCAACAGCGATGAGGGCGATGAGGGAGAGAGAGATGGTGTGCAGAGATCCTGAAGTAGGGGGTTTTGACCTGGTCTGAGAGGTCAGGGAAGGCTCCCTGGGATCAGGTGCTTGATCTCCTTGGAGCAGTTGAGCAAAGAGTGGGGGAGAGGAGGTCTGAAGCAGAGGGAGCCGCAGGAGAAGCACAGCACTGTTGATCTTTGATGTCATAGACTCCTTCAAGGTATTTGAGTCTGCGCTTCCACCTGGCTGAGGATAATCTAGGAAATGAAACTGAACGTTGCTATGAGCAGGGCCTTGTAGGACCTTGAGGTCATCACACTCTCACAGGTGGGTGTTATGAGTTGAATTGTGTCCCCCTCCCGCAATTTAAGATATGTTAAATTCCTAACCCAGGATACCTTGGTATTGACCTAGTATCTCAGAATATGACCGTCTTTGGAAATAGGGTCTTTGCAGTTGTAATCAACTTACGGTGAGGTCATTAGGGTGGCCTCCAATCCGATATGATTGGTATACTTATATAAAGGGGGAATTTGGACACAAAGACAGGCACAGGGAGAAGATGGCTGTGAGGATGGATGCAGGGGTTGGTATGATGCTGCCACAGCCAAGGAACACCTGGGGCTACCAGAAGCTAGAAGAGGCAAGGAAGGGTTCTCTTTTAGAGGCTTTGGAGAGAGCACAACCCCGCCAACACCTTAATTTCACACTTCCAGGCTCTAGAACTGCAAGTGAATGCATTTCTGTTGTTTTAAGTCACCCAGTTTGTAGTGCTTTGTTGTGGCAGCCCTAGGAAACTAATACAGTGAGGAAGAAAGGAAAATGAGGGCTTGTGTTGAAGATTAAACATAAGATATTTACACCTAGAACAAGACCTGAAAAATAATATAGTCCAGTAACTATTGTCATCTTATTGGGTAGATTCCATTTTGTTTTTCAGGTTTGTGTGTGTGTGTGTGTGTGTGTGTGTGTGTGTGTGTGTATGCATGCACACATACTTTGTGTTCCTTTTTGTAAAAATTGGAAAAACTCAAAAGTTAAATCGGGCTGCCTTATATAGATAGACTATTGATAGCTACAGTAGAGAATCTTTCACTTCCTTATGCTCAAAAAAATGCCCTGGTCAGTCCACCTATGGTAAGATCTCTGGCCCTTTATCAGAGGACAGAGCTTTAAAATGCAGGTGCCCTGGGAGGTAGGTCACAGTGACTTGCAGAGGCACTAGCGGATAAATGATTGAGTCCCCACATCTTCTGGGGACAATTTTGATCTAGAGAGGGGAGAGCACAGAGCCTACTAGGGCAATAAAGGCCTGAACTACAGAAGAGCCCATTCCAGAAGGGATAACACAGTGAAGAAAGAAAGTTTTGCCCAACTCGTCGTAGGTTAACCCAGGCATGGCCCCAGGTGAAGGCAGAATTCTTCGTATTGGTCCAGGCAGCTTCCCATTCCCACTTACATTCCAGGCTGATAAAGGCTCATCTTTTACATCGGTGTTTTAGAAAACATCTGAATTCTGACATCGATGGGTCTGGATTATTTCCTTCCTTCCTTGGTATCTGAAAATTAGACTCACCTAACAATACAAAATCACAAAGCAAATACAAAGGTGAGTAAACCTGAAATGGGGAATTACCAATGAAGTCTGAATCAACGTGGTTTTGGTAGCTGGCAAGGAGGCCTTGGTGTCAGGTGGCCTGGGGTTCTAGTCCCTTGGACAAGTTATTTGCCTTTTGTCAGTGTCAGCATCCTCATCTGTACGATAAAGATGATAGTACCTACCACTGCGTGCAGTCCTTGTGCTGGTGATCAAATGAGAGCATCAGTAAGTTGCCAAGTCAGTTGTTGCTGTGTTTACTCTGAGCTGTGGGATTTACGCCTCCTGAAGGCTGATCTCTGGGATCTAGTTTTTCTTTTTTCAATGTTTTTTTCCAGTTTTGTTGAGGTATGGTTGACAAAAATTATATATGCACATATTCTTTGATGTATAATGTTACATCTTATAAACTCATCGTTAGTTGAAGATATCAAGTCGAAAATACTTTTTTTTTTTTT
>RJWK010040531.1:0-19907 GCA_004363435.1 Platanista minor | reverse complement strand
AGCCCAGTGAAAATGGAGACACGAGTCGGGGCCTTGTAACTGCCCCGCAGAGGCCAGCAAAGGAAGCGACGTGGCCGGCTGCACTGCCTCCGCACCCGGGGGGCCAGGCCCTGTCTCCAGCTAGGGGCCTTCAAGTCACATTTCTGCCACGAGATTTTCCCGAGCCGTGTCTCTGGGACCACAGAGGGGCTGGAAACAGGGTTAGTGAGGCCAATTTGTGGAAGACCAAACACTAGAGGAAAAGGCGGCCCAGCTCACCAGGTAATTGACAAGGATCCTGTTGAAAGTGTGGCTGTGGAAAGGTTTCCAGCCACAGGGGAGATCCATGGAAATGAACGGCTACAGCTGACTCAGGATGTGTCCGCTAGCCCCTACGTCGACTCATTCAGCGTGACGCCTTTGCTGGACTTCTTTCTTTTAATGAATGTAAGAATATGCATCATGCAAAAAATGATCAGGGTGGAGCTATGGGTGTAGTCCCCCTAAACCGTTGTTTCTCATAACCTCTAAAACTCCTGAGTTGAGAATTTTTCTGGGGAAGCTGTGGTGAGTGTATGTGTGGTGTTTCTGTTTTGGGCGAGGGGTGCGTCTAAAAAGATAATAGACAGCATGTGAACTGAGGCAGCCAGAACTTGGAGTGTACAAGCGAGGCTGTTCTGGGAAGCTCAGCCTGTCTGTGCAGAGGGAGGCTGAGAACTGGAGGCCATGGGGCTCCCGGGAAGGGGTGGGCAGAGGTCGGGGAGGGAGGCCGGGGTTAGGGGAGGCAGGTCCCGGAAGGTCAGGCTAAGGAATCTGGTTTTCCTTCTAAGTCCTGTCTTTGGTGAATTATCCCCGCAGCTCCCGCACTGTGCTCTGCCTGGAACAGGTGTGGAATCCGCCCACCTCTGCATGCTTGCAGGTGAGTTAGTTCACACCTAGCCAGGACTCCCTCGGAGGCTGGAGCAGGGGAGCCGCAGGGTGGGACTGGCGTCTTTAAAAGACCACCCTGCCTGCTGAGCGGATAAAGGGCAAACGAGTGGGCTCAGGTGAGTCATCCGAGGCTACGGCAGCATCCCGGGCAGAGGTGATGGGGACAAGCAGGCAGAGTCTAAAATATAGTTCAGAGGGAGGCGGGGACCAAGCCAAAACCCAGCCTCTGTGACAGGCTCCCCAAGATGCTTCAGGAAATAAGAGGAGCTCGGGGACCCTGAGCCTGCCAGGAAAGTTAACTAGAACTTCTGAAGAGCTAGAGCTAGGCGCTTTGCAAACCCTACGAGAGATGCCGTGTTCTGTGGGTTCTGGTCCCAGCTGTGGGACCTTGGGTCAGTGACTTTGCCTCTCTTGAGACTCAGTTTTCTCACCTTTAAACGGGCTGGAGGTGTGATAGAGGGCCGGACACCTGCCCCCCAGGGAAAGCTCAGCAGTGTGTTCAGCCTCCTGGTGAGTCTGAGCCTGGGGGCTCCATGCTGGGCTAGGGGCCTCTGCAGCAGCAGCCTTCGCATCTCTCCCGGCAGGGCCGGGCTGCTCAGCTGCAGCAGGTGAAATCGAACGCCCACATGGGGCGGTGCTTCCAGAAGCATATCAAAGTGTCCCCACCCTCTGACCTCACAACACCACTGTGAGCACTGCCCCAGGGAATGGCCCAAAATAATTCTTCGCAGAATAATGGTGAGAAATTAGAAATAACAGAGGTGCAGCCCCAGGAGACGGTGACCGGTGACCATTGTGGAATGCCCCCGGATGGAATAATATGCAGGTATCAAACCTGGTGTTTGCACTGAATTTTTCATCTGAGGGGGAAACACTTCTGGGCAGATGTTAGGTCCGAGAGCTGGAACCCAGCGGTGACTATAGAGCAAACGAAGAACTTGGACTCCATGCTCAGATTGATTTCGAGTTTAACCCCTTCTCTGCCTTTTTCTTACTACGTGTGGGCCTGGCTCTGTCAACCTCTTGAAGCGTCCGCTTGTCCATCTATAAAAGGAAGCTACGGCTTCCCTGGTGGCGCAGTGGTTGAGGGTCCGCCTGCTGAATCAGGGGACGCAGGTTAGTGCCCCGGTCCGGGAAGATCCCACATGCCGCGGAGCCTGTGCTCCGCAACGGGAGAGGCCACAGCAGTGAGAGGCCCGCGTACCGCAAAAAAAAAAAAAAAGGAAGCTACACTGCCTGCCTCCAAAGGCTGGAGCCTGTAAAGAAAAGGTGCGGGGAAGCTTGGGGGCGCTCGGACCACGGTCAAGGTGGCGATGACAGCGGCCACAGAGAAACGTCAAATACACGCATACAGAGGGCTGGGCAGAAGAGGTTGTCTCTGGGTCAATTATTTCTCTTTCCTTTATTTCACTATTTTATCTCAATTTTCTCTAAAGATCCTAGTTTACTTTTAAAGTGAACCCAAATAACTTTATTCTTGCTTCACATCTATTTTTGAGGGAGGCATCCCGTACTCAGCCTGATGTCACGGAGCCCCCAGGTGCCCCGTGGGGTCCAGTGAGGCGATGTGAGTGACTCAGGGCAGCCCAACTGCACAGCCCCGTGGAGACACACGGCCCCCAGTGCTAGCAGGAGCTGGCGCCCCCCCCACGGAGGGGGTGCGTCTCAGGGAGGAAGTGACTCATGCACCCTGGGCACCGCTCTTTTCCCATCTCAAGTGCGGGGGTTGGAGCAGCCCTCTCGATGGGTGCCTGTCTGCCGCTCGCCCAGATGACTAACCCCCCTGAAGCACCCCCGGGGCCTCTGGCCATACCCCTGACTCATGGGCCAGTGCTTCCTCTCTGGAAACCTCTGCTCCATGCAGGCCAGCCAGCTCCGCCTGAAGGCAGAAATCCCTTCCTCAGCCACGTTCCCCGTGCAGGGACACTGCCCCGGCACCCCACCCCTGCCCTGGCAGAATGTCCCTGGCTCAGGGGACCCCTTCCTCGGGTACCAGGAGCTGCTGTGTCCATCGACAGCCTGGCCAGCCGCCACCAGAGGCAGATAGAAGATGGCCCTGCCCCCGGGGTTTTGCCCATGCTCTGTGGGAGCCACGGAAGCAGAGGCACTGATGGGAGTTTACGGACCGTGGCAGATGAGGGGGTCTGATGAGGGGACCCTAGGGCGGCCCTGGGGTCACTCCCCATTGGCTGCTGCCGCTCCTGCCCCGGCCCCCGACACAGGAAGGCCAGGCAAGCGGAGGTTCCCTCAGGAAGGCACTGCCCTTACGTTCATGGTACTCAGGCCCAGGAAGCTGGAGCTGCCTGCGGAGGTTCAGGAGCTAGAAGGCTGCGAGTTGGCCTTGACCCCGGTTGACACCTGAGTCTGGAAGCCCCCCCTCCCCCGCCCCACACCAGCTTTATGGGGCAGAGACAACTTCTCTTGCGTCTCTGTGGGGCTCTCTGAAGGTTCACCCTGACATCCTGATGAGCCCCTGAGGCTCAAGGCACCTAGGGGAGGGAGCTGGACAGACAAGGAATGCGGGGCATGGACTGTCCTTACCCAGGCCCACCCTCAAACCATCCAGCCATTTGTTCCTTCTACCCAACAAGTAGGATTTCAACAACGGGGCAGCCGGTTGGGAAGGAGATTCCAGATGGTGGGCAGGCCCAGGCAAAGGTGTGCAGGCCGGACAGGGCAGGATCTGCTCTGGGAAAAGCGAGGAGACCAGCCTGGGGAGTGGGAACGCGGCAACGGGAAAGGGCGTGCTCAGGAGGGGGCAGGCTTTACCTGTGTATCTGAGCTGCTCCCGCGGCCTCGCCCCTACCTGCCCTCAGCAGCCCTGCCCGGCGCTGCTTGCTCCTTCGGAGCTGGGGGTGCTGGAGTGGTGTTTGTGGAACTTCTTAATATCTTCTCTTGGGCACATAGCAGCGTCTCACCCACTCCCCGGCGGGGCCGGCTGCATGATAAGAAATCCAGGAAGTTCAACACACTCGGAGGGCTTGGGCATCACCACGGCTCATGCCAGAACAAACAGGGCCTGGCACAGGGCTGCAAGGTCCTATCCCAGGGCAAACACTGCCCTCTGCCAGATAGGGAATCATGTTTTGCAAAGGCACTGTGTGTGCTGGGTGGGCAGGAGACAAGTTCCACCAAGCCCCTGGACCGCTTTCCCCACCCAGGCTCTGACATCTGTGCTCACCAGCCCTGCGCTATTCACGAAAGATGCAAAAGTTATGGAAGAAATAAAGTAATCTTCTCGCAGCCTGCCAGCGTGGCCAACACTTCTGAGATCGTCTCACTTGATCCTGAAGGGCCCCTGTGAGGCTGCGTGGGGAGACGAGGGGTGGGAAAACTGAGGGGCAGACACATAAGGCAGGTGCAAGGCGGCATGAAAGCAAAGCAAGTCCGGGCTTTGGAGTCAGGCCTGGCTGGGTGGACGGTGGGACGGGCAGCTCCTCTGGTTTCTGGAAGCCGCCATCTCCCCGTAGGAAAACGGCAGCCCTCAGCCTCGGGGGACGGGGGGGCTGCTTTGAGACAAGAGCCTGGAGCAGCCACTATGGGAAAACAGCATAGAGGTTCCTCAAAAAACTATAAAAATAGAGCTGCCGTACGATCCAGCAATCCCACTCCTGGGCGTACAGCTGGACGAAACTATAGTTCAGAAATACACATGCACCCCAACATTCAGAGCAGCACTATTCAAAATAGCCAAGACATGGAAGCAACCTAAATGTCCATCGATGGAGGAATGGATAAAGAAGATGTGGCACATATATACAATGGACTGCCACTCAGCCATAAAAAGGAATGAAATAACGCCATTTGCAACAACATGGATGGACCTAGAGATTCTCATACTAAGTGAAGTAAGCCAGACAAAGAAAGACAAATACCATATGATACCACTTATATGTGGACTCTAAAATATGACACAAATGAACTTACCTACAAAACAGAAACAGACTCGCGGATGTAGAGAACAGACTGGTGGTTGCCGAGGGGGAGGTGGGTGGGGGAGGGAAGGATTGGGAGTTTGGGCTCAGCAGATGCAAACTAGTATACATAAGACGGCTAAACAGCAAGGTCCTATTGTAGAGCACAGGGAACTGCATTCAGTATCCTGTGATAAACCCTAATGGGAAAGACCATGAAAAAGAATTTAGAAGAAAAGAGAGAAGAGCCTTGAAAGGCCTCAGCCACGCCCTGGCCTGCAGTGGACGCTCTGTAAAGCAGGCACCCGTCTCGGGTCTAGGGCATCACACCAGCTGGGGGCACAGCAGCCCTCCAGCATCCCACAGATAGGCCAAGAAAACAAAAGATTACCTTCACAGCTGCTGTAAGTGTGCAAGAAAACGTGTTTGCCTGTGACCACACACTGCCCCGCACGACTTCCACACGAGGGAGAGCGGCTCGGGCATGCGGGTCCGGCCCAAGAGGCCGCGTCATCTGTAACCTGCGATAAAGTCATTGAGCACGAGTGATGAAATCTATGCCCTAGAGGAATTACATGTATTGCAGGTAACAAAATCGTGAGTAACGAGGGCAGTAACTGCTTCATGTGAACCTGACTGGTGGAGGGACAGACGGGATGGGGCGTCCTCTGCCCCACGCCGGCCCTGGAGAAGGAGTCAGGCTCACACAGCAGCTAGTCGCCTCCGGGGAGGGCACAGTGTAACGAATCATCACGCAGCTCTGAAGGCTGCCGCTGGGCGGTAAGCCTCACGTTCCAAGCTACCACCGTGTCCAGAGCTGTTCCAGTATTGGTGCCTTTCAAAGGCTCTGCGTTCACCCAGATCCGTGCTCACACACCATCCTCCTCGCCTGAGAGTCTCCTGTGCCCGGTGGCCCCAAGCTCTGCAGCCAGCCTCCCTGCCTATCACCACCCCGGCCGCCTAACAGACTCCAGCCCATCGCCCAGGCCCCTGTTGGCACTGTTGCCTTTGCCTGGAGTCTTCTTGAGGCATCACTGTCACCTCCCCTGTGAAGCAGGAGCCTCTCTCAACAGAGCTCCCAGGGTAAGGAAAGCCTGAGTTTGTTGCTGTAATGAATAACCCCCAGGCCTGACAGGTTTGGACAGTCAGCTGGGCGTCTGCTCGGGGACCCAGGCTGCCCGCAGCATCACCATTTTGTACTGTGACCAGCTGTACTATCCTCACCAGCTGGTGACGGGGGAAGAGGGAAGCCGGAGGATCAAGCCTCCGGGTAAAGAAAGGCGTCGCCTGCACTCACGTCGCACTGGCCAGGGTTAGAGTCACGTGGCCACCTAACTACGGGGAGGACAGGGTCTCCTGTGTATGTGTTCGTTTCCTATTGCTGTGGTAACAAGTTAACACAAACTTAGTGGCTTAAAGTAACACACATTTATTGTCGTACGGTTCTGGAGCTTAGAAGTCTAAAATGAGTCTTAGGGGTTGAAATCAAGGTGTCAGCAGGGCTGGGTCCTGCTGAAGGCTCTGGGGGCAACTACATGCTTGTGGTCCCTTCATTCTGTCTTCAAAGCCAGCAAAGATCCTCTCCTCTCTGACCTCTTTCCTCCCTCTTAGAAGGACCCTTGTGTCCACATGGAAAATACAGGATGATCGTCTGCCCATCTCAGAAGGCTTAACTCAGTCACATCCTTTTGGCCTATAAGGCAGCATTCACAGATGACGTGGCTGCCTTTAAGGGGCTGTTCTTCTGCCCACCAGGGAGTTCCAGAAACCAGAGCTAGGACCCAGGATTTCGCGGACACACAGCACTGGCTCTGCCACTCGGCTTTCCTCTCCGGTCATGGCCCGCATGGCCTCTCAAACAGTGGATGAGGTCTGTAAGAGCGGGCGCCGGCCACGAGCATCTCTGCCCAGCCGGTGCCTGGCATGCAGCAGGAGCCTGGGAAAGTTTGCGGGAAGGGAAGGAGGAAGGAAAATCTGAACAAATTTGGCAAGACCAATAGGTGTGTGAGGACAGAAAAAGCGTGAGAGAAAGTAGGCAGATACTTGGGAATCTCAGAGGCAATCACAGCATGCGTGGTCCAGCACGGAGGGGACGTTCCCTGCAGTGGAGGGCTCAGAATGAAGCCCCGGCACCTCGCGCTGAGAAAGAAAGCGCGGAGAAGCAGGAGACGGGAGGCCTCGTCTGGACCAGGCGCTGTGCTGACGCTTTACGGACAGCATTTTTTTAAGTCTCCCCATCAACCTTGCATGCAGCGCAATGCAGACCAAAGGACTGGGGCTCAGGACGGACACGGCCCTGATCCAAGTTCACACGGCTGGACGGTGGCTGGGCAGGAAGGAATTTACAGCCCTGTTTGGCTGGTTCCTAATGCAGCTGCCATCCCAGGACACCCAGCTCCTGCCAAGCCTGCTCACACTGGCAGTGGGCTCAGCGTCCCCACCTCTTAAGTTCTTGGGTCCTTTATCTGGAAAGGGGGAGGGTGTGGGGCTGGGTCATCTCAGAGCTGCCTTTCAGCCTCAACCTCTCTGAGTCCTGGGGCAGATCTAGGAAATCAGGACGGGCTTCCGGGAGGGGCTGGGAGTCTGAACTTCTTCCCGCTGCCAACAGGCACGCAGTTCCTTTTATGTTGCCAAGAGACAATCCAGGGCAAGGAAGGATAGGCCCAAGGCAGTGATGACTCCATGCCCCAAAAATGAGAATCACAGCAGCCCACAGGGTTGTGCAAGCTACCCGCGAGGCTGCCAGCCGGCCCTGGCCCGGAGGAGGGCTGTTTACACTCCCAACTGTGTGTTTGCGGTTTGTTCCATTGGCCGAGGGCACAGCCCTTAGGGCTGCCAGGACCAGCTGTGTAAGGACGACAGGGGCAGGCCTCTCCGGGCCCTTTATCTCAGACACCAGACACCTGTGAGTTCATCCATTCATTCGTTCCTTCATTCATGTACTCGATCCTTCCCTCATTCATCCCCTGAGTGTTTGCCAGGACTTGTGCAAGGTCCTGGGGAGAGGGAGTTAAACAAGACAGTGTTCTGATGAGTCTCCGGGGCCCAAGAACCTCGAAGAACAGTGAGCACTAAATATAGATAATGACCCTCCCAGCAGGGTCTGTACAAGGGTATACATATGTGCCCAGAGTTCAGGACACACAGGGCAGGGACTTCGGTATCTTCCTATGGAAAATATTTAACTACTAGCTAAACAAGAAATCAAAACAAGAGTATCACTCTGTACTCCATTGCCTTTAAAAACCTTTTTTCTCGGGAATGTAGATATGTGAGAATGTCACATTCAAAGTTTCCTTTAAATTCCACTGGACGCCTGGCCTGGAAAATCAACCTCAGACATTTTCAGAACTCCCTGTCTCCTGGGGCCGTGCAAAGGCCCTGGGGTTGGGACAGTCTGCCAGGCACCACGGAGGATGCCCCAGAGATACCCGCCCTCCCCCCCCCCCCCCCCCCCGGCTGAGTGCATGTTCCTTGGTATCCAGTGGCTGCTGCTATGTGCCAGGTTGGGGGCTCGGGACCCTGGGGAGTGGCTATGACTCCAGTTTCCCTGGGCAGGGAGCTTTGGGAGATCATGCCACGTCCTGGGGTGCTGCTGTGGAGAGGACCCAGGTCCCACCTCTGGAACTTAGGGCCCCTTCTTCCTGCCTTCTCACAGCTCTCCTCCCACCCTTTATTGAGACTGCTTGCATGTTTTCTTTCTTGATTTTTCTTTTACACGAAAGGCAGAAAAAGATGTTGCCTTCAAGCAGCTTTTGGTTGGGTTCTAAAAGTGCCCCCGGGACTAAGGAGTAGAAATGGGTCTGGCTACAAATCTGGGACACGGAGAGGAAAAATAAAAGGGAGAAAACACAGATTCATAGTTTAGTTAATTATCTGTCTTGCACAAAGTTTTCTGTCTACTTTTTTTTTTTTTTTTTTTTTTTTTTGCGGTACGTTGGCCTCTCACTGCTGTGGCCTCTCCCGTTGCGGAGCACAGGCTCCGGACACCCAGGCTCAGTGGTCATGGCTCACGAGCCCAGCCGCTCCGTGGCATGTGGGATCCTCCCGGACCGGGGCACGAACCCGCGTCCCCTGCTTCATCGGCAGGCGGACTCTCAACCACTGCACCATCAGGGAAGCCCTTCCGTCTACTTTTATTTATCATTTCTTGAGGATATGTTTCTAAAAGTCCAGGTAAAAGACCAGCATATTTTAAAGAGTATTTTTCAAGTTGCTTGTCTAAAGGTTCATACCAGTTCCCCCTCTCACCAGCAACGTGTTAACAGTGTCGATTTCACCACACAGACACCAGCGTCAAGTGTTCATGTGTCTTGTACCCAATCAAAAAATGGGTGGAAGACCTAAATAGACATTTCTCCAAAGAAGACATACAGGTGGCCAACAGACACAGGAAAAGACGCTCAGCATCACTAATTATTAGAGAAATGCAAATCAAAACTACAGTGAAGGTTTCCCTGGTGGCTCAGCGGTTAAGAATCTTCCTGCCAATGCAGGGGACACGGGTTCGAGCCCTGGTCCGGGAAGATCCCACATGCTGCGGAGCAACTAAGCCCGTGTGCCTCAACTACTGAGCCTGTGCTCTAGAGCCCGCGAGCCACAACCGCTGAAGCCCACACGCCTAGAGCACGTAATCCGCAACATGAGAAGCCCACGCACTGCATCGAAGAGTAGCCCCCGCTCGCCGCAACTAGAGAAAGCCCGCACACACAGCAACAAAGACCCAACTCAGCCAATAAATAAATAAATTTATTAAAAGAAAAAAAAGGAGTTAAAAGTTTGTCACGGTGATGTTGTTTTTAAAAAAAAAAACAACAAAATAAAACTGCAATGAGTTATCACCTCACACCAGTCAGAGTGGCCATCATCAAAAATTCTACAAACAGGGCTTCCCTGGTGGTGTAGTGGTTGAGAGTCCGTCTGCCGATGCAGGGGATGCAGGTTCGTACCCCGGTCCAGGAAGATCCCACATGCCGCGGAGCGGCTGGGCCCGTGAGCCATGGCTGCTGAGCCTGCGTGTCCGGAGCCTGTGCTCTGCAACGGGAGAGGCCACAGCAGCGAGAGGTCCGCGTACCGCAAAAAAAAAATTCTTCAAACCATAAATGCTGGAGAGGGTGTGGAGAAAAGGGAACCCTCCTATACGGTTGGTGGGAATGTAAATTGGTGTAACCACTGTGGAGAACAGTATGGAGGTTCCCTAAAAAACTAAAAATAGAGCTACCATATGACCCAGCAATCCCACTCCTGGGCATATACCCTGAGAAAACCATAATTCGAAAGGATGCATGCACCCCAGTGTTCACTGCAGCACTAGTTACAATAGCCAGGACATGGAAGCAACCTAAATGTCCAGTGACAGAGGAATGGATAAGGAAGACGTGGTACATGTATACAATGGAATATTATTCAGCCATAAAAAGGAAGGAAATAGTGCCATTTGCAGAGACATGGATGGACCTAGAGACTGTCATACAGAGTGAAGTAAGTCAGAAAGAGAAAAACAAATATCATGTAATATCGCTTATATGTGGAATGTAGAAAAATGGTAGAGATGAACTTATTCGCAAAGCAGCAATAGAGTCACAGAAGTAAAGAACAAACTTAGAGTTTCCAATAGTGGAAGGGGAAGTGGGACGAAATGGGAGATTGGGATTGACATATATTCACTACTATGTATTAAATAGATAACTAATGAGAACCTACTGCTGGGAGCCGCACATGCCCTGGGTGCCCAGACAGGACAGGCGAGACCTGGGGGTGCAGCCGGGAGAGGGTGGATGGGGAGGCCCACAGGCACAGGGAACTCTACTGAGTGCTCTGTGTTGACCTACATGGGAAGGAGATCGAAAAAAGAGGGGATGTATGTATACATACGGCTGATTCACTTTGCTGTACAGCAGAAACTAACACAACATCGTAAAGCAACTGTACTCCAATAAAAATTAATTTAAGAAAAGCGTTTATGTGTTTTTAAAATTTTTTGACAATTCTATAAACTAAAAGATTTTAGTTTCAATATTTTTTTCATTTTCTATGATTCATGTTGCTCCCTGATGTTAGAAGTATGATTTTATCTTCAATGCTCCTTTTAAATACAGAAATTTCTGGGGATGTGTGGGTGGACAGACCCTACGGGTGCCTCAGAGTTTCTTGATATCACTTCTAATGTTTTTCCTCACTGGGGCACCTCCCCTACTTTGTCTGCCTGCGAAATTCCAATTGGTGCTTCTAGATGCTACGCACATCTCCCCGCTTCCAGAACCCTTCGTGTCTTCTCCAGGGATAGTGGCACCCTCTTCCCATGCTGCCCAAGAGCCTGGTTCATTCACACGTGGGCCCTTACATCCATTGCGTGGTGCAACACAGCGGGGCAGGCCCGTGTGCTGTGGGCGTCACTGAGCCTCGGCTGCCTCCGTAGCAGAAAGAATCATGCCTATCGATTGAGACTGGAGTGAGCAAGAGACAAGGTAAAGTCTAGAAAGTACCCAGCAAGCACTTGGCGCTTGGTGCATGCTCAGTGAACTCCAGCTATTGTATTGTTATTATTATTATCATCTTCCTCCCCACTCTGGAAGGCAAGGGAGTGGCTTTTATCTCTGCATCTCTGGTTGCTGGCCCAGAATGTCAAAGTAAATCAATCAAACTGCATATTGAGTAAGTATTTCTCTGCCCTTGGCACCAGCTTCTCATCGGTAAGACTTGGATGTGAGTGGCACTCTCTCCTCTGGCAGGCGACCTACTGGATGACTCGAAATGGTTCCCTCACGCCACCCTTGCCTGCCCTGCTGGAGGCTGGAGAAGTACATCCAGGTGTTTGCATTCCCAGCATCCCTCAGGAGTGGCCACGTGACCCACTTTTGGCCAATGAGACACCAACAGGGTACTCGAGGAGACCCTCTACACTCCTGATAGAGTTCAGGCAGCCATTTTGCCACCACGAGGCAAAAAGTAGGCAGGCCCACGCTAAGGATGATGAGCTGAAAGCTGGAAAGAGCCCAGTCCTCGTTGGCATCACCAGCAGCTGAGCGAGCAACCACCCATTTCCAGAATTCTGATCTGTTCGAAAAAGAAAGCTCCACTTGTTTGAGCTACAGTACTTTGAGTTTGCTAAGGGAAGCCAAGCACGTTGCTGATGCCTATGAGCTTGCTTTAAGATGCCCATCAAATATGGCATCCCCTCCCTGCTTGCCTTTGAAAAGGAAAGCTGAGGGTACAGGAAGACACTGCATGTTTGAGCCAAGGGCCTGATGCTAAGAGAGCCACTGGCCCCCATAACAGAACCTAAGCCTTTCTCATGTTCTCGACCCCAGAGAGGGGCTGGGAGCCGCACATGCCCTGGGTGCCCAGACAAGACAGGCGAGACCTGGGGGTGCAGCCGGGAGAGGGTGGATGGGGAGGCCCACAGGCACAGGCCCTGCAGCCAGCGGGGTGCTCAGCGCTCCTGCCATAGGAGGGCCCAGCCGGGTCCCTGCAGCCGGGGGAGGGCCACTGTCTGTCTGTCTGTGACAAGTGAGCGGGGAGGGGGCCCCAGGTCTTGGGCTCATCCAGACTCCTCCACTCCTGTCAGGGGACGAAGGGCCTGCCCTCCCTCAGCCCCCAGGAACTAACGGCTATTGAGCGTCTACTCTGTATCAGGCTCTTTCCACCCTCATGAGAGCCCTTTGACGTCAGACTTCTCATCCCCGTTTATAAAGGAGGGAGCGGACGGACAGGGAGGCCCAGAAGACTTCCCAAGGTCACGCGGCTAGGAAGTGGGGGAGTCGGGGGCCTCCCAGAGATAACAACCCGCAGCGGGATATGTTGTTGCAGAGGTCGGCTCTTCGCTGTGTCCCGTACAGGCACTAGGCAGCCCCAGCTGACTGCCTGTCCTGGCTCGGCCTGGCCCTCCCGGGAAACCCTCCCTGCTCTGTAGGCACCTGGTTCCAGCTCGCAGACGCAGCCCTGTCCCTCTGGCAGCATAAATCACTGCCCCTGGTTGAGAGCTCAGCCCTAACAGATGGGTGTCTTCACCCGTGCCTCCGGATGAGTAAACTGAGTCTCGGAGCACAGAAGAGCTGGCAGGGGCCACAGGGGACGTGTCCAGGTGAAGGTCAGGCCTCCAGAAACACTTGGTCTCTGGCCTCCTCTCCTCCCCGATGCTTGGCCCTGCAAATTGGCTTTGACTTTCCCTGCCCTGCCTTTGAGCTTCTCCCCACTGGGTCTGAAACCACAAAGGGAGGAGGAGGGGCCGGGAGAGGGCCCTGCCCCTGCGGCTCAAGGCTCACTCTGTTTGCACAGTCGGGGGATCGCTGCTCACCCCACCTCTGGGAGAAAGGCCCCACGAGGTCATCCGTTTACTCTGGGCTTAGCGGCTCCTAGCGGGAGCTCTTTTCCTCTGAGATGGAAAGAAAGCAGACGATCTGTCAGGTGAACCTGCGACCCTGTTCCCAAGGATGTCAGGGCCCCTCTGCGGGCCAGCCTGTGAGGCCAGTGGGTCCCTGGTGCAAGGAGGGAGCTTCCTGAAACGAAACAGAGGCCGAGGCTGGAGCACAGTGGTTCCCAGTTTGTAATAACCCATAAGGGGCTGGGTACACGTATATGCATAACCGAATCGCTTTGCTGTACACCTGAAACTAACAGCTTTGTAAAGCAACTGTACACCGATAAAATCTTTAAAAAGGTAACTTTCCATACTGCAAAAAGTAAAAATAACTAAATACATTGTTTTAAAAAGTGGGAACCGGAGGCTCAGCTGATCCCTGACTCTGCTTTTGCCTCTGCTGACGCGACCAACAAGCCGGCTGGGGAAACCGAGGCACAGGAGAGGGATCCGGGACGTGGTGGCTGGAAGGAGCCCGGGCCCCTGGCCCAAGCCCTCACTCTTTACGTGGGGAATAATGAGACGAGAGGACTGCCGGCGCGTGATTTCTGCCGCTTCTCCGGCGCCTCTGGTGGGTACTTGGGGGCATTTGGGAGCCATGACTGTCCCCACCGACAGACTGTTGCTTCTGACGGATTCTTAGAATATTTAAACGGCTGAGCAGACAGGGCTGGTCCTTCCCACGTTTAGGTGACAAGCTATCACCCCCGGAAGACGGGGAGGCTGGGGAGGCCTTACCCGCAAGTGTTCGTGCCTGGCCGTCAGGACACCTGGGTTCCACGCGCCCTCCCGGGGCTACAGTTTTCCTGTCCATCAAACAAGAAGTAAGATGCTCTCCGCGGCCCTTCCCCTTCTGGGGCCTGAAGCCCAGGCCCACTCTGACTCCCGAGGGGCCTGTGAGGTGATGGGAGGGGCTCCTTGGCCGGGTGACAATGTCGGGCCCTGGAAAGAGAGCTCCATGGTGGCACCGCGGGCCTGGGGTCACGCCGACCGCGCCGGTTCACAGCCGGTCACTCCCCAGATGTGTGGCCTCAGGCAGGTGACTCAGCCTCCTGTGCTGAGAAGTGGGCCCACGCAGCCTCCCTCACTGCGGCTCCTGGACGGAGGGGTCCTGGGGGGCAGCAGCGTGAGGTCCTGCCTGCCCCCACGCCTCCTTCTCCCAGGCCCCCACCCCTGGCCTCTCCAGGAGGAGACGCGGCCTTCCTTGCCACCCAGATGCCAGGTCACCGCGCAGCCTGCAGAGGACAGAGCCGGAAGCACAGATGAATGTAATGAGTCCCTAAAACCAGGAGAAGCTGAAGAAAGGCGGGTGGGAAAAGGCCCAGAGCCTGGCAGAGCAGGCGTCCACTGACCACAGGGCCATCTCCCAGAGGATCCCCCGGCACTGCCTGGGCACCAGCCAGGCCCTCGACGGCAGTGATGGATCAGACATGCCTGCAACCCCCAGCTCTCGAGATGCTCAGAGCTTCATATTCACGAGCCTGGGTTTCGCCAACAGGAAGAAATCGGAGACCGAAATTCTCTAACCACACAATTCCAGGGTCCAGAGCCAGTGACCCAGAGGGGATGCGGGTGGCTTCCCAGGACTGGAGGAGGACAAGCCCCCTCCCGACCCCAACCTCCCGGATCCCCAGCTGAGCTGTGTACGAGCTGTGTGGCCCTGGGCAAGTTACTTGTCTTCTCTGAGGCTCATCTCACCGTACAGAAAATGGAAATAAAAAGGCATCTGCTCTGTAGGCTTTTGTAAAGATTTAATAGCATGTATATAAACTGTCCAACAAACAAAATAGCTCCATAAACATTTGGAGGGTCTGAATACCCCTCCCTGTTGTTGTTTTTTTTAAACTTTTTTTATTGAAGTCTAGTTGATTTACAATGTTGTGTTAATTCCTTCTGTAGAGCAAAGTGACTCAGTTATACATATATATACATATTCTTTTTTATGTTCTTTTCCATGATGGTTTATCACAGGATACTGACTAGAGTTCCCTGTGCTATACTGTAGGACCTTGTTGTTTAGGCATCCTATAGATACTAGCTCGCACCTGCTAATCCCAAACTCCCGATCCATCCCTCCCCCACCCCTTTCCCCTCAGCAAGCACAAGGCTGTTCTCTATGTCTGCCCCTTGCTGTTTTTATATTCACTTTTCTTGCGCTTTCTCTTGTCCCAAACTTCCAAGTGGAGCTACCAGTATTATTCAAGGACAAAACTGACGAGACTAATGACAACCTAGTAACCATTCACTGAGGATTTCCTCTCTGCTGGTTAGCGTTTTATCCCCGCTTTAGAGAGGAAGAGCAGAGAGGTTAGAGAGGCAGCTCCAGGCCCCCAGCTAGGAGGTGCTAGGGTCGGGATTTGAACCCAGGTCAGGATGGGGCTGGCGGCCTCTGGGTGATATTCTCCTGACACTTGCTTCCCGTCTCCGGGCACCCACAGACTCTGCCTCCCTGGGGGAGCCTGCAATGAGGAAAGAGAGCCAGCTCCGGCCTCCAGGGGCCACCCTGGTTGTACAAAGACGGGAATGGAGGGTGAGGCAGCAAAAGGCCCATCACACCTTCTCCGCTTCCTAGCTCCTGGAAGCAGGGTCAAGACCACCTCCCGAGGACCCCAGTGTTTAGGCAATCATAGCATTTGGGGAAAGACTCGGAGATGCAGGCGCCAAAGAAGGAGTTTCCAGCTGCACTCGTAACACCGCTGGCCTCGGAGACACACTGCAGACTCCACTCATCCCTCAGTCTCCTTTTTCCTTTTTAAGGTTGCCCCCGCTTCAGCTGAATAAGTGTGGTCCAAAGGCCTGCCCAAGACTCTTCCTGGACCGGCCTGCCACAGCCGTGTCTTCTCCTTCTCAGGTGGCCAATTCTAGCCGCCCCGCATTCCTGGCTTCTAGAAAGGACTCCAGCCTGTCTTCCTGCAGCTTCTACCTGCCAGCCAGGTTCTGGCCACCGAGAGTGGCGGGTCCCCATGCACGGGGCAGGTGGGAGGGCCGGATCGGCCAGAGCAACTGGGGCTGCGTGCCAGCTGCTCCACCGATCAGCTGAGTGACGCCACACACGGGACTGGGGCTCTCGGGGCCTCGCTCCCCTTATCTGTAAAGTGGGGACGATAAGAGTCTCTGCGGAGGGCTCTTATGGGCATCACATGAGATGACACAGTGCCCAGAACCACAGTAATGACTATTTGTCATTATTCTTGTGATTCCTTCATCTGTGTCTGCAGTGCCTTGGAAGCAGCCGCGGGCTGCAGTCACGCACCGTCACCTTTGCTACAGACTCACTTTCTTCCGGCTGAGCACACGCAGCTCTTCCTTCAACGGCCACCCGGTCGCCTGCTCTCAGCCTCTGAACATCCTGGCCAGCCTTCCTCAAGTCTCCAGGTGGGAAAACTTGGCGGAAAAGCGGCCAGGCTCCTTTTGATTGTTTACGGACAGACCTACAGATACGGAAGGAGCTTGAACACAGCAAAGGGTAAGACGAGAACCAGTCGTGACCCAGCAAATGCAGGCAGAGCCCAGCTCAGAATAAGAAACTCTGGTCCTTTCTGAGGGTTTGAGCTGTCCAAAGGTGGGAAAAGCTGTCTCTGGAGGGGGTGAGCTCCCCATCTCTGGAGGTAGTCAAGGTAGATGACAACACTGGGGATGTTATAGAAGTGATTCCTGCACTGAGTGGGAATTTGACTCATTTGACCAAAATTTACTGTCGAATGCTCTGTGCCACTTTACTCTCCTGGGTATACAGTTCACACTAAAAGAAGGACCTGACTGTGGGAAGCATTTCAAAAACAGGGCTACTTTGAAGTTGCTCTTTGCCTCTGCTTTTGTATCTGTGAAATGGGTGGGCAATAACAGTGCCTGCCCCAAGGGCCAGCAGGCAGACCCCCGAGCATGCCCATGGCGGGCCTCAGGAAAACTGGCTGCCCTGAAGCTGTGTCGTCTTGTTGTGAGGATTACTACAATGACTGTTCCTGAAATCCAGGGAATGTTTTCCTTCCTCTCTCCCTCCCTCCTTCCCTCCCTCCCTCCCTCTCTTTCTTTTCTTTCTTTCCTTCTTTCTCTTTCTTTTCTTTCTTTCCTTCTTTCTTTCTTTCCTTCTTTCCTCTCTGTTTCTTTCCTTCTTTCTTTCTCTCTCTTTCTCTCTCTTTCCTTCCTTCTTTCTTTCTTTCTTTCCTTTCTTTCTTTCCTTCTTTCCTTTCTTTCTTTCTTTCTTTTTCTCTTTCTTTCCTTTCTTTCTTTCTTTTTTTTTTTTTTTTTTTTTTTTTTTTTTTTTTTTTTTTTTTTTTTTTTTTTTTTTTTGTGGTACGCAGGCCTCTCACTGCCGTGGCCTCTCCCGTTGCAGAGCACAGGCTCCGGACGCGCAGGCTCAGCGGCCATGGCTCACGGGCCCAGCCGCCCTGCGGCATGTGGGATCTTCCCGGACCGGGGCACGAACCCGTGTCCCCTGCATCAGCAGGCAGACTCTCAACCACTGCGCCACCAGGGAAGCCCTCTTTCTTTCTTTCTTTCTTTTTCTTTTTCTCTTTCTTTCTTTCCTTCTTTCTTTCTTTGTTTCTTTCTTTGTTTCTTTCCTTCTTTCTTTCTTCCTCTCTCTTTCTCTCTCTTTCCTTTTCTTTCTTTCTTCCTTCCTTCCTTCCTTCCTTCTTTCCTTCCTTCCTTTCTTTCTTTCTTTCTCTCTTTCTTTCTTTCTTTTCTTTCCCAAACAGCTTGGTATGTATTAAGTCAAGTCCCAAGAATCTGGCCCAGCGAAAAGCCTCACCCAGGGCAGCTGGGACCAGCTGGGACTGGAACCAGAGACCAACAGCACACCAGGTCTTGGACCACGTCCAAAGCCAGCCAGTTGTCAGACACGAGAGGTTTGCTGAATGTACATTATCTGTTACCATCATTTCTCAGGAATGGTATTCAAGGGCCAAACAGAGCCGTTTCTCTCTGGAGCAGCTTCACTGCTTTATAGAGGAAATGGTGGTTCTAACACTGAACCCAGCTAGGCTTTTCGAAGCAGGGGAAATAGAAACCCATAAGCCCCTCAGAAAATCTGACCTCAGCTGGCCTCTTGCTCCTCTCCTGGCATTTGAAATCACGAGTATTACCTGTTCCCCGAACCAGGCGGAACAGGGGTTACAGCCGAGAGGATTTAGGTCAATCCAGCTCTGTACTTGGTCCTCAGGGTTGGATAATGGTCTAGACTGATGGTGTTTGGATTCTCCACGAGGCTTTGGGTCCCTAAGACAAGCCCGCATCTGGGGTGTCTCACATGCAGAAAATCTGGGGCCACAAAGTCAGGCCACCTGGCTCCTGGTCCCAGCCCTGCCACTCACCAGCTGTGTGACCTTGGGCAGATGACTTAACTTCTCTGAGCCTCCATTTTCTCCTCAGTGAATTGGCACTAAGTCTGATCTTTGAAGAATTGGGAGGCTTCAATGAGGCTATACTCAGTAAAGGGCCAGAACCCAGAGCTCTGGGAAGGGCTGAATCTGGGGCAGCATGATGCTTGTCACCTGCTAAGCCCACGATCTGTCTCTCAGTAAATGTGGGAGTTTGAACAGGCACCAAGAGGACCCAGAAGAAAGGAGTCCCTTCTGGTCAAAGGCTGGGGACTGGGGAGTGGGCCTGGCTGAGGCTTGGGGAGGCTGGGTTTTGGGGGAGCTTTGTAGCACCTTCCCGAGGCCTTGGGGGAGGGTCTGACCTCTTGCTGGATGACAAGAAGAGAAAGCTAAGGACCAGTGGCCCGAGAAGTCGGGGAGGGAATCAGTGAACTCACACAGCAGTGAGCGTGGGCAAGGACCACCTGGAAGACACAGCATGGGTTTGGGGGGTCCTGTGTGAGGACTCTGGGCAGCTCAGGGGACTCACTGTAAACAAGGAAGGCCCAGTCCTTGCCCTTGGGGACTTGGGGCTCAGATGCAAGTTCAGTGGTCCTCAGACCTTGGTGAGTATCATCTTTGCCTGGAGAACCAATAAAAACACAGCCGACCTGCTTCCCTGGTGGCACAGTGGTTAAGAATCCGCCTGCCTGTGCAGGGGACACGGGTTCGAGCCCTGGTCCAGGAAGATCCCACGTGCCGCGGAAAAACTAAGCTCGTGCACCACAACTACTGGGCCTGTGCTCTAGAGTCTGTGAGCCACAACTACTGAAGCCCACGCACCTAGAGCCCCTGCTCCGCAACAAGAGAAGCCACCGCAATGAGAAGCCCACACACTGCAATGAAGACCCTACGCAGCCAAAAATAAATAAATTAAAAAAAAAATACACACAGCCGCCCAAGACCTCTGCTCTGGGGAGATGGAGGAGTTTCCCAACTCCTAGAACAACTAAAAACCCTGGGCATCGTTTCTCACACTAACAGAAGAGGACTCACAGACAGAGAAAGACAAATACTGCACGATCTCGTTTACATGAGGAATCTAAAAAAATACAACAAACTAGTGAGTATAACAAAAAAGACACAGACACAGATATAGAGAACAAAGTAGTGGTTACCAGTGTGTGAGGCAGGGAGCAGCAAAATAGGGGTAGGAGTTAAGAGGTACAAACTCTTAGGTATAGGGCTTCCCTGGTGGCGCAGTGGTTGAGAGTCCGCCTGCCGATGCAGGGGACACGGGTTCGTGCCCCGGTCCGGGAAGATCCCACATGCCGCGGAGCGGCTGGGCCCATGAGCCATGGTCACTGGGCCTGCGCGTCTGGAGCCTGTGCTCTGCAATGGGAGAGGCCACAACAGTGAGAGGCCCGC
>RJWK010040530.1:0-19928 GCA_004363435.1 Platanista minor | reverse complement strand
TTAATCATTAGAGAAATGCAAATCAAAACTACAATGAGATATCATCTCACACCGGTCAGAATGGCCATCATCAAAAAATCTAGAAACAATAAATGCTGGAGAGGCTGTGGAGAAAAGGGAACACTCTTGCACTGCTGGTGGCAATGTGAATTGGTACAGCCACTATGGAGAACAGTATGGAGGTTCCTTAAAAAACTACTAATAGAACTACCATAT
Organism: Platanista minor; assembly: GCA_004363435.1. Taxonomy (NCBI): domain Eukaryota; kingdom Metazoa; phylum Chordata; class Mammalia; order Artiodactyla; family Platanistidae; genus Platanista; species Platanista minor. Next base: position 19,712 of record RJWK010040530.1, on the reverse strand, counting down.
GACCCATCAAAGGAATTCTTAACACGTAAGAACTTGAGAGTCATCTTTTCTTATCATTAGTAAAAAGAATTTGTTTTAAAATGTGTACCAGCAACCACAACTTAGAATGCTCTAATGAAATCAGCTCATTTCATAATAGTAGTTTAACGATGATTTAATTACAGTGTTTATTTCAGTACATTCTTTAATGGAGAAAGAAATGGTCCCACTCAAAAGTCTTCCTCAATAAATTGCATTTAAACAGTCTTAATACTCAGGCTCATACAAAGATTGCCTGTGATTTTAGATAGACAGTTTTTTTCAAAAGCAGCACTTGAAAGTGCTCTTGTAATTTAACCCCCAAATTCTGATTTTCAAATGGAGAGCAGGGGATTTACCAAATATGTGATGAAGAATCATGTTTTCACGTTCTTTCGTTTTGGCAGGATCTCTTGTTTCAATTGAAAACATTCCCTTACCATCACGGAAACCCAGAAGGCAATCATGAGTTAAGACCTGAAAAATAAAACTGAGAGAAAAGACTGGAACAACATGTGGTCGTCATTTTCAAGGCCACAGAGAGGGGAAGTGGTTTTCCACTGCTAGCTAAGCAAAGGCAGGCATACGTACCACATTAATGTGGAGGGTAGACAGTAAAAACACAAAGAGATGGAAGTTCCCCTTTCATTCATGATGAAGCAGGTGCTGACTTGCCCTGAAGTTAGGACTGCTTAGTTTAGGATCCTGATGTCATTTTATATTTGAGGTAAAGGTTTTCTGTTTACATTTGTGGCCTCTCACAACCACTTGAAAGATATGGCCATCTCACTCACTTGGGTTCCTCTTCTGTAAAGATGAACCTTCATATGTCCCCAAGACCACAATTAGAAGTTTGATTGCAAATCACTACCCCTGAATTTTCAGCCTTACAAATTATTTTATCTGTCCATGTCTAGGAAGGAAGGGAAAAAAGAAAGAAAGAAAGAAAGAAAGAAAGAAAGAAAGAAAGAAAGAAAGAAAGAAAGAAAGAAAGAAAGGAAGGAAGGAAGGAAGGAAGGAAGGAAGGAAGGAAGGAAGGAAGGAAGAAAGGAAGAAAGAAAGGAGAGAGAGAGGAAGGAGGAAGGAAGGAAGGAAGGAAGAAGAAAAAAGTGGTGTTTTTGTTTCAAAAATATATTTACAATGTCAGGTTATAAAAACAGTATTAACTTAGAGAAATCACTATATCATTTTTCCAGCCTCCTTTATAGCTTGTGGTCACCTTTCTTGTTTAATCTCCATCCACCCCAGACTTAAATACTGCTTCACTCATTCTCAAGCAAATGAGACACATACCTAAGATATCATAAAATTTACAAGGGATGGCAACTCACCTTCCCCCCATCTCATGGCAGCCATTGCTAGCTGATCACAGTACTCTCACCATTCAGCCCAGATGAAGCCTCAGGATCCTTCTAACTCCAGAAGACTAAGACCAATCTATTTGGCATGAAATTTTTTTGTCACCTCCAGTTTAGAGCACAGTCCCCCTAATCTTGCATCTCCTTCACCCAATAACATTGCCTCCACTAGTTAGTGATCCTCGGTACATTTAATCTTTCTGAGATTTGCTTTTCTTACCTGTAAAATGAGGATCATATAATTACCTCACATTGAGTCTGTAATAAGATTATGTACATGAAAATACTATGCAAACATATACAATAGTTTGTTTTATTCTACTCACTTTAGTTGTTCCCATCATAATTGGCTTTCTCCTTCAAAACATTCTGGTCTGCCTTACACACAGTAGTGCACCATTTAGCACAGGGCCTGCACATAATTGGTTCTCCATAAACATTAGCCCTGCCCCACCCCACTGTCCCTTTATGACTCACTCCTAGTAATGTTACTCATTCATCAATTGTTGGTGTTCACAGTGTTTTCACACTATAAAGCTTAATAATCACAAGCAGCTAAGATTTACTGAATACCGACAGTTGCTGGCCACTGTCCTAAGCCCTGTATGTGAATAAGCAAAGAACTGAGGCCCAGGAAGTTAATTAGCTGCTTAAGTTTGTAGGTGGTACATCTGATCCAAACCAAGGTGGCCTGGTTTCAGCACTGGCACTCTCCATCATTCTGCTTTACTGCTGAGGGAGGAAAAGAGGAATACTGTGAGTAGAAATGACATGAGCACAGCTAAATGGGGAGATGGGAGAACAAAGACAAATTTCACACATTACACAATTCTGATTTTGCTAGGAAAAAACTAAACAAAATCTCAACGTACATAATCACCTTAGAAGAACTTCAAAGTGCAAGTTTGTGATGAAGCACAATTAGCTAAAACAAAGTCTTGAAAACCATACCAAATACTGTATCTAAACAAGCATTTCACCCAGAGACGGTCATCTTGATTGGACAAGGACAAGCAGCATAACTCAAGGAACGAAAGCCATGATAGGCTATGCATAGAATAATTAAACTAAGGCAAAGACATTCAGTTTTGTTTTCACTTAACTGATTGTTGGTCTTTCATAGCAGATAGTTTATATTTATCATGATTCTGAAATAGAACATGTGTATCACTGTCCAAAGATGCTACAGAGTTTTGTGTATTTTTGAAAAATAGTAAACAAAAATCGGAAAAGACCATGAGAAAGTAGGGGGACCCTGAAATGTCATGCAAAACAAAAGTTCCCACAGATATACAAATTCAGAGATGTTGAATCTATGCATCAAAAGTGATCCACAGCCAAGCTCTCTTCGAGGAAGGAGTACATAGTAAAGGGGCCCATGATGACCAGGTGGAGCTTGCCATATTTGTCCTTGGTGCTACTTCTATCCCCTACTGACTGCCCTCTAGACTGTCACTTTTGAAGGAGGAGCAACTGGAAGATTTTACAACATTTAGAAAACCTAGGAGGAAAATTTCCTCTGAGATGTCTAAAGGACAGGAGCAACTTTGGATTCTTCCAGGTTTCAAAAATTGACCAGTTTCCAAAGGAAAGTGCTTTCACTACCGTCAAAGAAATGCTGTAGCAGATCTTCAACACTTTCAACCTGAATGTCTCCCAATCTTGGAATGAAAGCAGTTTAAAGAGACTCCTAAGTGGACTTTATCAGCAAATGGAGAAGACAGGGGTGTGTCTGGAGCAGAAAATCGGGCAGGAGGGCCAATCATTCTCACAAAGGGAGGATATCAGACTTGGAATAAAGAATTACATCCGATAAATCCACAACTATTTGCAAGCCCAAAAGTACAACAACTGTGCCTGGCACGTTATTCACATAGGAATCCAAAGGCATTCTCTGTTCATTGAGCAGCTTATAAGAAGACTTCAGGACCAAGAAATAGGTCACTTACATAACTAATTTGCATTTGATTACCAGTATCATTTTAGATGTCTCCTCAAATCAGTGTAATATTTCTGAGCAACTTTTATTTATTTTTTTGTGAATTAGGGTAATATTTTCAGTCAGTTTTCTGGATTAAGATTATTTTGATCATTTGCAAATATTAGTTTATTAATGAAGTTTTACTAAAATTATTTATTTATCCTTGAAATATAAAGATTATACTTGATTTATGTATAAAATTTTACTTTAAAATTAAATACCTACTATCTTTTAGTTCACTTTTATAATCAATATCTCCCAAATTTAGTATTCTTTTTTTTTTAACATCTTTATTGGAGTATAATTGCTTTACAATGGTGTGTTAATTTCTGCTTTATAACAAAGTGAAACAGCTATACATATACATATATCACCATATCTCCTCCCTCTTGCATCTCCCTCCCACCCTCCCTATCCCACCCCTCTAGGTGGTCACAAAGCACAGAGCTGATCTCCCTGTGCTATGCGGCTGCTTCCCACTAACGATCTATTTTACGTTTGGTAGTGTATATATGTCCATGCCACTCTCTCACTTCACCCCAGCTTACCATTCCCCCTACCCGTGTCCTCAAGTCCATTCTCTAGGTCTGCGTCTTTATTCCTGTCCTACCCCTAGATTCTTCAGAACCACTTTTTTTTTTTTTTTTTAGATTCCATATATATGTGTTAGCACATGGTATTTGTTTTTCTCTTTCTGACTTCACTCTGTACGACAGACTAAAGGTTCATCCACCTCACTACAAATAACTCAATTTCGTTTCTTTTTATGGCTGAGTAATATTCCATTGTATATATGTGCCACATCTTCTTAATCCGTTCATCTGTTGATGGGCACTTAGGTTGCTTCCATGTCGTGGCTATTGTAATAGAGCTGCAATGAACATTGGGGTACGTGACTCTTTTTGAATTGTGGTTTTCTCTTGGTATATGCCCAGTAGGGGGATTGCTGGGATGTATGGTAGTTCTATTTTTAGTTTTTTAAGGGACCTCTATACTGTTCTCCATAGTGGCTGTATCAATTTACATTCCCACCAACAGCACAAGAGGGTTCCCTTTTCTCCACACCCTCTCCAGCATTTACTGTTTGTAGATTTTTTGATGATGGCCATTCTGACTGGTGTGAGGTGATACCTCATTGTAGTTTTGGTTTGCATTTCTCTAGTGATTAGTGATGCTGAGCATGCTTTCACGTGTTTGTTGGCCATCTGTATATCTTCTTTGGAGAAATGTCTATTTAGGTCTTCTGCCCACTTTTTTGATTGGGTTGTTTGTTTTTTTGATATTGAGCTGCATGAGCTGCTTGTAAATTTTGGAGATTAATCCTTTGTCAGTTGCTTCATTTGCAAATATTTTCTCCCATTCTAAGGGTTGTCTTTTCATCTTGTTTATGGTTTCCTTTGTTGTGCAAAAGCTTTTAAGTTTCATTAGGTCCCATTTGTTTATTTCTGTTTTTATTTCCATTTCTCTAGGAGGTGGGTCAAAAAGGATCTTGCTGCGATTTATGTCATAGAGTGTTCTGCCTATGTTTTCCTCTAAGAGTTTGATAGTGTCTGGCCTTACTTTTAGGTCTTTAATCCATTTTGAGTTTATCTTTGTGTATGGTGTTAGGGAGGGTTCTAATTTCATTCTTTTACGTGTAGCTGTCCAGTTTTCCCAGCAGCACTTACTGAAGAGGCTGTCTTTTCTCCATTGCATATTATTGCCTCCTTTATCAAAAATAAGGTGACCATATGTGCGTGGGTTTATCTCTGGGCTTTCTATCCTGTTCCACTGATCTATATTTCTGTTTTTGTGCCAGTACCATACTGTCTTGATTACTGTAGCTTTATAATATAGTCTGAAGTCAGGGAGCCTGATTCCTCCAGCTCCGTTTTTCTTTCTCACGATTGTTTTGGCTGTTCAGGGTCTTTTGTGTAGCCATACATATTGTGAAATTTTTTGTTCTAGTTATGTGGAAAATGCCATTGGTAGTTTGATAGGGAATGCATTGAATCTGTAGATTGCTTTGGGTACTATAGTCATTTTCACAATGTTGATTCTTACAATCCAAGAATATGGTATATCTCTCCAACTATCTGTATCATCCTTAATTTCTTTCATCAGTTTCTTATAGTTCTATGAATACAGGTCTTTTGTCACCTTAGGTAGCCTTCTTCCTAGGTATTTTATTCTTTTTGTTGCAGTGGTACATGGGAATGTTTCCTTAATTTCTCTTTCAGATTTTTCATCATTAGTGTATAAGAATGCAAGATATTTCTATGCTTTAATTTTGTATCCTGCTACTTTACCAAATTCATTGATTAGCTCTAGTAGTTTTCTGGTGGCATCTTTAGGATTCTCTATGTATAGTATCATGTCATCTGCAAACAGTAACTGTTTTACTTCTTCTTTTCCGATTTGGAGTCCTTTTATTTCTTTTTCTTCTCTGTTTGCCATGGTCAGGACTTCCAGAACTATGCTGAATAATAGTGGTGAGAGTGGACATTCTTGTCTTGTTCCTGATCTTAGAGGAAATGGTTTTGGGTTTTCACCACTGAGAACGATGTTGGCTGTGGGTTTGTCATCTATGGCCTTTATAATGTTGAGATAAGTTCCCTCTATGCCTACTTTCTGGAGGGTTTTTATCATAAATGGGTATTGAATTTTATTGAAAGCTTTTTCTGCATCTACTGAGATGATCATATGCTTTTTATTCTTCAATTTGTTAATATGGTGTATCACATTGATTGATTTGCATATATTGAAGAATCCTTGCACTTCTGGGATAAACCCCACTTGATCATGGTGTATGATCCTTTTAATGTGCTGCTGGATTCTGTTTGCTAGTATTTTGTTGAAGATTTTTGCATCTATATTCCTCAGTGATATTGGCCTGTAGTTTTCTTTCTTTGTGACATCTTTGTTTGGTTTTGGTATCGGGGTGATGATGGCCTCATAGAATGAGTTTGGGACTGTTCCTCCCTCTGCTATATTTTGGAAGAGTTTGAGAAGGATAGGTGTTAGCTCTTCTCTAAATGTTTGATAGAATTCGCCTGTGAAGCCATTTGGTCTTGAGCTTTTGCTTGTTGGAAGATTTTTAATCATTTTCAATTTCAGTGCTTGTGATTGGTCTGTTTATATTTTCTGTTTTTTCCTGGTTCAGTCTCGGAAGTTTGTGCTTTTCTAAGAATTTGTCCATTTCTTCCCGGTTGTCCATTTTATTGACATAGAGCTGTTTGTAGTAGTCTCTCTTGATCTTTTGTATTTCTGCAGTGTCAATTGTTACTTCTCCTTTTTCATTTCTAATTCTATTGATTTGAATCTTCTCCCTTTTTTTCTTGATGAGTCTGGCTAATGGTTTATTAATTTTGTTTTGGTTTATCAATTTTGTTTATCTTCTCAAAGAACCAGCTTTTAGTTTTATTGATCTTAGCTATTGTTTCCTTCATTTCTTTTTCATTTATTTCTGATCTGATCTTTATGACTTCTTTCTTTCTACTAACTTTGGGTTTTGTTTGTTCTTCTTTCTCTAATTGTTTTAGGTGTAAGGTTAGGTTGTTTATTTGAGCTGTTTCTTGTTTCTTGAGGTAGGATTGTATTGCTATAAGCTTCTCTTTAGGACTGTTTTTGCTGCATCCCATAGGTTTTGGGTCGTCGTGTTTTCATTGTCATCTGTTTCTAGGTATTTTTTGATTTCCCCTTTCATTTCTTCAGTGATCTCTTGGTTATATAGTAGTTTATTGTTTAACCTCCATGTGTTTGTAGTTTTTACAGATTTTTTCCTGTAATTGATATCTAGTCTCATAGCATTGTGGTCAGAAAAGATACTTAATACAATTTCAATTTTCTTCAATTTACCAAGGCTTGATTTGTGACCCAAGATATGATCTATCCTGGAGAATGTTCCATGAGCACTTGAGAAGACAGTGTATTCTGTTGGTTTTGGATGGAATGTCCTATAAATACCAATTAAGTCCATCTTGTTTAATGTATCATTTAAAGCTTGTGTTTCCTTACTTATTTTCGTTTTGGATGATCTGTCCATTGGTGAAAGTGGGGTGTTAAAGTCCCCTACTATGATTGTGTTACTGTCGATTTCCCCTTTTATGGTTGTTAGCATTTGCCTTATGTATTGAGGTGCTCCTATGTTGGGTGCATAAATATTTCCAATTGTTGTATCTTCTTCTTGAATTGATCTTGTGTAGTGTCCTTCTTTGCCTCTTGTAATAGTCTTTATTTTAAAGTCTATTTTGTCTGATATGAGAATTGCCACTCCAGCTTTCTTTTGATTTCCATTTGCATGGAATATCTTTTTCCATCCCCTCACTTTCAGTCTGTATGTGTCCTTAGGTCTGAAGTGGATCTCTTGTAGACAGCATATATACGGGTCTTGTTTTTGTATACATTCAGCCACTCTATGTCTTTTGGTTGGAGCATTTAATCCATTTACATTTAAGGTAGTTATCGATATGTGTGTTACTATTACCATTTTCTTAATTGTTTTGTGTTTGTTATTGTAGGTCTTTTCCTTCTCTTGTGTTTCCTGCCTAGAGAAGTTCCTTTAGCATTTGTTGTAAAGCTGGTTTGGTGGTGCTAAATTCTCTTAGCTTTTGCTTGTCTGTAAAGGTTTTAATTTATCCATTGAATCTGAATGAGATCCCTGCTGGGTAGAGTAATCTTTCTTGTAGGTTTTTCCCTTTCACCACTTTAAATATGTCCTGCCAGTCCCTTCTGGCTTGAAGAGTTTCTGCTGAAAGATAGGCTGTTAACCTTATGGGGATTCCCCTGTAGGTTATTTGTTGTTTTTCCCTTGCTGCTTTTAATATATTTTCTTTGTTTTTAATTTTTGATGGTTTGATTAATATGAGTCTTGCCATGTTTCTCCTTGGATTTATCCTGTATGGGACTCTGCGCTTCCTGGACTTGACTGAGTATTTTCTTTCCCATATTAGGGAACTTTTCAACTATAATCTCTTCAAATATTTTCTCAGTCCCTTTCTGTTTCTCTTCTTCTTCTGGGACCCATGTAATTTGAATGTTGGTGTGCTTAATGTTGTCCCAGAGGTCTCTGAGACTGTCCTCAATTCTTTTCATTGTTTTTTCTTTATTCTGCTCTATGTTAGTTATTTCCACTATTTTATCTTCCAGGTCACTTATCTGTTCTGCCTCAGTTTTTCTGCTATTTATTCCTTCTAGAGAATTTTAAATTTCATTTAATGTGTTGTTCATCATTGTTTGTTTGCTCTTTTGTTCTTCTAGGTCCTTGTTAAACGTTTCTTGTATTTTCTCCATTCTGTTTCCAAGATTTTGTATCATCTTTACTATCATTACTTTGAATTCTTTTTCAGGTAGACTGCTTATTTCCTCTTCATTTGTTTAATCTGGTGGGGTTTTACCTTGGTCCTTCATCTGCTGTGTGTTTCTCTGTCTTCTCATTTTGCTTAACTTACTGTGTTTGGGGTCTCCTTTTTGCAGGCTGCATGTTCATAGTTCCCGTTGTTTTTGGTGTCTGCCCTCAGTGGCTAAGGTTGGTTCAGTGGGTTGTGTAGCCTTCCTGCTGGAGGGGACTGGTGCCTGTTTTATGGTGGATGAGACTGGATCTTGTCTTTCTGGTGGGCAGGACTGCATCTGGCAGTGTGTTTTTGGTGTCTGTGACCTTATTGTGATTTTAGGCAGCTTCTCTGCTGATTGGTGGGGTTGTGTTCCTGTCTTGCTAGTTGTTTGGCATAGGGTGTACAGCACTGTGGCTTGCTGGTTGTTGAGTGCAGCTGGGTCTTAGCATTGAGATGGAGATCTCTGGGAGAGCTTTTGCCATTTGATATTATGTGGAGCTGGGAGGTCTCTGGTGGACCAATGTCCTGAACTTGGCTCTCCCACCTCAGAGGCACAGGCCTGACACCCGGCCAGAGCACCAAGACCCTGTCAGCTACATGGCTCAGAAGAAAAGAGAGAAAAAAGAAAGAAGGAAGGAAGGAAGGAAGGAAAGAAAGAAAGAAAGAAAGAAAGAAAGAAAGAAAGAAAGAAAGAAAGAAAGAAAGAAAGAAGAAGAAAGAAAGAAAAGAAAAGAAAGTCATTTAAAAATTTAAAAAAATATTAAAAATAAAAAAAGTAAAAGAAAAGAAAAGAAAGAAAGAAGACAGCAACCAAAGTAAGAAGTGCTAAAAACTATAGTAAGAAAAAAAAAAAACAAAAAACGGACAGACAGAACCCTAGGACAAATGGTAAAAGAACAGCTATACAGACAAAATCACACAAAAAAAGTCCACTGCCTCGATTTTGGAATGATTTGTTGTCTATTCAGGGATTCCACAGATGCAGGCTACATCAACTGGATTGTGGAGATTTAATCTGCTGCTCCTGAGGCTGCTGGGAGAAATTTCCCTGTCTCTTCTTTGTTCGCACAGCTCCAGGGGTTCAGCTTTGGATTTGGCCCCGCCTCTGCATGTAGGTCTCCTGAGGGAGTCTGTTCTTTACCCAGACAGAATGGAGTTAAAGGAGCAGCTGATTCCGGGGCTCTGGCTCACTCAGGCCAGGGAGAGGGAGGGGTACGGAATGTGGGGAGAGCCTGCAGCAGCAGAGGCTGGCAGGACGTTGCACCAGCCTGAGGCACACTGTGTGTTCTCCCAGGGAAGCTGTCCCTGGATCACGGGACCCTGGCAGTAGCGGGCTGCACAGGCTCCCAGGAGGGGAAGTGTGGATCGTGACCTGTGCTTGCACACAGGCTTCTTAGTGGCTGCAGCAGCAGTCTTAGCGTCTCATGCCTGTCTCTGGGGTCTGTGCTGATAGCCGTGGCTCGCGCCTGTCTCTGGAGCTCATTTAGGCAGTGCTCTGAATCCCCTCTCCTCGGGCACCCCAAAACAATGGTCTCTTGCCTCTTAGGCAGGTCCAGACTTTTTCCCAGACTCCCTCCCGGCTAGCTGTGGCACACTAGCCCCTTCAGGCTGTGTTCACACAGCCAACCCCAGGCCTCTCCCTGGGATCCGACCGAAGCCCGAGCCTCAGCTCCCAGCCCCCACCTGTCCTGGCGGGTGAGAAGACAAGCCTCTCGGGCTGGCGAGTACAGGTCGGCACCACTCCTCTGTGCGGGAATCTCTCTGCTTTGCCCTCTGCACCCCTGTTGCTGCACTCTCCTCCGTGGCTCCGAAGCTTCCCCCCTCTGCCACCCACTGTGTCCCCCAGTGAAGGGGCTTCCTAGCCTGTAGAAACCTTTCCTCCTTCACAGCTCCCTCCCAGAGGTGCAGGTCCCATCCTTATTGTTTTTTCTCTGTTTTTTCTTTTTTCTTTTGCCCTACCCAGGTAGGTGGGGAGTTTCTTGCCTTTTGGGAGGTCTGAGGTCTTCTGCCAGCGTTCAGTAGGTGTTCTGTAGGAGTTGTTCGACATGTAGATGTATTTCTGATGTATTTGTGGGGAGGAAGGTGATCTCCATGTCTTACTCCTCCACCATCTTGAAGGTCTCCCCAAATTTAGTATTCTTATAACTTTCTTCAAAGGGTAATCTTCCAACTGCTTCATTTGACAGAGAAAATAGTTATCTTAAATGATCTTTATGATAACCTCACAATGCAGAAGGAAGCTGATAGTAGGGCTATCAGCTGATAAAAGAAGATTGTGACCATGATGACAAAATTGGCAATTTCTGTTCTCAGTAAGTCCTAAACTTAAGCTGAGACAGGAACACACCTTCCACCCTAGCCATCATCCCAATCCTGAGCATGCCTTCCATCTATTCTGGACATTACACGTGATTTCACAGGAGAAGGAGAACAAAGGAGAAAGGTGGAATTCCTGAGATGCACTCCTACCAGACCTGACACACTGACACGTACAGAAAGTCCTCCCCCTTCTTAGACTTCCTGCTCTCCACCTAAGCCCAGCGATGATAAATAATAAATCACTGATGTGTATTCATTCAGTGTTGTCTTCAAGTCTATGTGAGGCTTGGGGCCACATTCTCAATATCACAGTTTATTCAGGGAAATTTGGACATAGACACACAGAGAAGCAGGCCATGTGAAGGTGGACGCAGAGAGTGGAGCGATGTACCCACAAGGCAAGGATTGCCAGGAGCCACCAGAAGTAAGGAAGGAGCCTTCTCTACAGTCTTCAGATAGAACATGGTCCTGCCAACACTTCAATTCTGGATTTCTAGCCCCCAGAACTGTGAGGCAAAACATTTCTGTGGTTTTAAGTCACCTAGTTTGTGGTACTTTGTTACGGCCCTAGGAAAGGAATACAGTCACCTTGGTTCTCACGGCTCAGTGACCACACACTGACTCAGATCATCTCATGGCCAGTGGTGGCCTCCCTTCAGTTGTGAACTTCTCCCACAGTCTGTGGTCTCCCCTATTCCCACAATCAGTTTTCTCTTTGTTCATCTCTCTCACTATGCTAAGAGAGCCGATGCATCTTACTGACCCTGTTGAGTGAAGAGAAAAAGAGCTTCTCAGAAAAGTTCACTCCTCAGAAATGGTACACTTGGGAGTAGCCATTTGGGTTTTGTGATCTCTTAGCTCTTCCACCTTTCAAAAGTTCTGTTGCTAAATTAAGAGTTCACATCGCTCCTGTGTATACATCAAAAGCTGTGTGTGTCCTCAGAAACATCTCTTGGCACTTTTTTTTTTTTTTAACCATTCACTCTGCTCATTCATTAATCTTCAAGTGATCACACCCATTAATTTATTCCACAGATTTACACTTTACATGTGGAGAATCCTCCAGGTGCTAAGAGGCTCTAGTGAGGTGTGCATGGACCAAGGACAGGACCCCTAACTTGTAGAGTTTAGCCCACCTTTCATCTCCAGCATTATAGACTCAGGCACATCATCTCCCTCCACTCCCTTCCTCAGCTCCAGCCTCTTCTTCCAGTCCTCCTCATTAGGGACGACCACCACCACATTCCTAGAGAAAGTCTTGAATGGCAATAGCTTCCACCATTGGCCAGAGTTGCACATGTTACACTGATCAAGAATGAAGTTCCTCTTTGTCTGGGAAGCAATCTGGACCAGCCTACTACAGCACTGGGAGGCTTGCTGAACTAAAAGGTCTCAGCTTTTGGGGTCCATCTGTGGCTCCTCGAGCCCCTTCATCCTCATTTGATTGAGCACAGTCTCAGCTCCCAGGACATTGTATCTTTTCTCAGGGTTTTCTTTTGCATATTTCAGTGCCCACTGGGTCTTTCCAGATCCAGGCAGTCCCACCATCAGAATCACCTCAGACTCCTCTATGGTCTTGGGAGGGACTGCAGTGCACACACGCTTCTCCACAGGCACGGCATGGATGAATACAAATTCTTCTGGCGGTGGGAAGAAAGCTTCCTCCTCCTGACCAAAATATAATTCTACAACACAATTTTTGCAGAGGACATGGGGTAGGAGGGCCTGGTCAGCCACGGATTCCTTGTTGATACGGAATGCCACACCAAGGTCTTCTCCATTCTTGGAAAAGGAAAGTTCTACTTCTTCAGCCTCAAAATTAGCAAAGCAGCCAATGACATCATTCTCCCCAAAAGTCTGGCCAAATTCCTCAAACTGCCCATTCTCTGCCTTGAGTCCTCATCCATTGAAACCATAAGAGAATCCATCCTCACCAAGCTGTGGATGGGAAAAATCAACAGACCATCCAACTCGAAGGAGAGAAACCTCTGTGCAGCCTTCTTTCATTGGGAGATTCTGGGTTACCTTGGCCTCAAAGCAGACTTTCCCCTTTGTCACTCCATAAGTACTTCTTACCCCAGACCAAAGGGTGTGGAACTTCTCTGAGAAAAGTGGCTGCCCTCCATAGCCGTCTTTGCTCACCTGAAAATGGAGATCCGAGGTATACGTGTCCAGGTTCACAAGAGTCTGATCCTCTTCCTCATCTTTTGCCTCTTCTTCCGGGGGTGGTGGAGACTTTGAACCTGTTCCTCTCCGGCCTTGTCACCTGGCGCCTCGGATCCCGGCGTCTCGTCTCCGCTCCGATCCTCCGGCTCATCTTCCTCCCTGTTGCCGGTGCCCTGCTCTTCGCCACCGGTCACCCGACCTGACTCGGCTGTGGCCTCCTCCGCTGGTTTCTTGGAAGCATAGGGCTCGGCCGCGGCCTCCACGGGGGCTCCAGGGGCGGCTGTGCGGGGGCTCCAGCGGCGGCTGTGTGGCCTCTCTTGGCACTTTTTAAAGGCTCTGAAAGCTTTTGTTTATTTGCCAGTGAATTTAGTAGAGAATATACTCCACATATGGATTTATATACTGTATATAAAAATGCTTGGTGAAAAATTAAATACAATGTGAACCTGAAATATCCTACCAAAAATTACATTTCAAGCCAATTTAAGAAACTATTTTTGCATTATTTGCCACTTCGATTTTTAAAAGCATAACAAAACCTAATCAACTAAAACATTTAAAAAACAAGTAACCGGTTTATTTTAAGAGGGATGATGTTTATCTCACCATAACCTCTGTCAGGATAAGATAATACCTGTTAGATGAGGAAAGAGTTAACATGTCAATTCCTATTGATTAGCCGCAGAAATATTTTGTCACCAAAGTGGGTGTATCATACTTGTAAAGTATATATTTTAATAATAATTTGTTGAATTTCATCTGTAATAGTGGGCCAGGCACTGGGCTAAGTGTTTATGTTTAAATGAGCAAATACACACCAAACAAAATCTAATTTATTCCCACCTCAGTGCTGTGAAGTTAGAACTTTACAGATGAGGAAACTAGAGCTTCAAGGGATGAGTTCCTTACCAAAAAGTTCTCTTAAGTACTAACTGCAACTCGACCATTGTATTTCTATGAGTTTTCTTTGTTGTTTTGTTTTGTTTTGTGTTTATTGAAGTATAGTTGATTTACAATGTTGTGTTAATTTCAGGTGTACAGCAAAGTGATTCAGTTATACATGTATATATCTATTCTTTTCAGATTCTTTTCCCTTACAGATTATTATAAGAAATTGAGTAATCTTTTTTTTTTTTTTTTCGGTACTCGGGCCTGTCACTGTTGTGGCCTCTCCCGTTGCGGAGCACAGGCTCCGGACACGCAGGCTCAGCGGCCATGGCTCACGGGCCCAGCACCTCCGCGGCATGTGGGATCTTCCCGGACCGGGGCACGAAGCCGTGTCCCCTGCATCGGCAGGCGGACTCTCAACCACTGCGTCACCAGGGAAGCCCCTGAGTAATCTTATCAATATCTAGTTCCCTATGCTATATAGGAGGTCCTTGTTGGTTATCCATTTTATATTCCTATGATTTTTTAAAAGATATTTAACAAATTTTGACAATACATCATTATAGTTTAGTTATCATTTGAAAGATTTTTCTGTTCAGTTCATCACCCATCAACATTATCTTCTTTTAAAATATACTCTCCCTGGTCTGGGAAGATCCCACATGCTGTGAAGCAACTAAGCCCATGCACCACAACTACTGAGCCTGTGCTCTAGAGCCCGTGAGCCACAACTACTGAGCCTGTGTGCTGCAGCTACTGAAGCCCGTGCACCTAGAGGCCGTGCTCTACAACAAGAGAAGCCACCACAATGAGAAGCCCACGCACTTCAACAAAGAGTAGCCCCCGCTCACCGCAACTAGAGAAAGCCCACACACAGCAACGAAGACCCAACACAGCCAAAACTAAATAAATAAAATAAATAAATTTAAAAATAATAATAATAAAATAAAATATACTGTGACATTTGTGAGGACTGTATCCTTAAGACCTTCAGCAAAACTCAAACACCAGTATCGTATATCTGTTCCCAGCTACACACAAATGGCAGGTCCATACAATAGGGTAAGCACCCTTTGAGGCTGATGCACCTTGGGAGCTAAGCTCACACAGCTCTGTCTGCACTCTAGCCTCCCAGCAGGTGGGTCCAATTTATGTTTGTACCTTACTGAGGTCACACACATCTTGAAGGTGAAATAATCCCATTGTGATGTAGCTCTCAAATCTCTAAAGCCAAAAATGTTAAAGCCTAATCACCAAAGATCTTCAACACAGTATGTTTTTTAAAGAGCTAATAATTTTCCTATTAAAATGTTTCTGACATTCAAGGAAATTTTTTTATCACATCTGTTCTCTGAGAGAGAGGGAACTTTAGTTCAGGAAGAGTAGAGCTGAGAATGTGAGGTCACTTCCCTCTCCTGTGCATTCCCTGGAGTCCTTCCTACAATGCTGCTCCAGGGAGTTTCCTGTCTCCATTTCTTAAATAAGTTTAATCACTTGTGCTCCATAGCAGTCTTCCCCTGGGTCTTTAAACATGCACAATCTCCCAGATGTGGAGAAAAACTTCCCTTGATTTTTCTGGAATAGGATTCTTTACCATCCCCAAGGTGTCGTTATGGTATTACCTGCCAACATTCTCAATGGTAGCTGTTTCAAATAACATTAAACAACACCTTTTCCTGAGCAGCTACTCCTCACCTGGTATCCTGCCAGGTTGAGATGGTGGAGTGGGGGTGGTGGGCAGCGAAGGCAGGGATTCCCATGTTCAGAAAAGCTCAAAGTGTGGTGGGGAGGCAGACATACAAACAATCACTATAGGTTATAGTAGATGTAAAGCGTGAAACAAAGATCCAAAGAGGGAGAAAGAGACAGGACAGAGGTAGAGGACAGCAGTGGCCACAGAGGGTTTAAAGAAGCAGGAAGTGGTTAACAACATCAAGTGAAGGAGAAAACCCGGGCAGCCAGGGTCTGAAAAGCATGCCAGCTTGGCTGCAAATAGAAGGAGGCAGATAAGGCAACAGCCGGAGCAAAAGGCACAGTCAAGGGAGAGGGAGGGTCTATTAGTTGCCATGAGTTGAGGGTGATAGATTCAACTGCTTTAATATGACAGCTGTCTGGATAAATATGATGGTGATGGATGGATGTCTAAATAGCTTCAGATGTAATTAAATTAAGTTGGAGGGGAAAACATCTCCTCTGGAACCCAGGACAGATTTTAGATTTGTGTAAAGACCAGCCAATGTACTGTTTGTTTAGTAAATTCTGCCTCCTAAGATTTTGAAGCAAAATTTTAAATTCAGCATTTGAAAACCAGTTATGTGTGTAAAGGCAGTTTTCAATCACCTGAGTTCAAATCTTAGCTTTACTGCTTACTGGCAGTGTTAAAATTCTGGATAATCTACTAAAATTATCTGTATTCTAGTTTCCTCATCTGTAAAATGGAAATAATTAATATTACATCACCGTAGCTTTGCTGGAGGAGCAAATCAGTTAAATCACATAAGGTGTTCAGACTAGAGACAAGCAATAGTCAGCCCTCGATATATTTAGCTATCATTGTGATTATTATAATTATGAATATCATTATCTGGTCTTATTTTGGGCACATTTCTTATAAACATAAGTCAGTTTATTTACTTCATTTTACAAATGAAGCAAAATGGCTGCATGTGAATAAATAATTTGCTTTGAGCTCTACACCTCATCAGAATTAGAATAAAACTCCCAAACCTTTGTTCATACACACCTTAGTGTCTGTTAAATATGAGCAGATCTTTACACCAAGGGCACCACAATGGCAAGACAGTCTGAAATTATTTTATACCTAAGAAATGAAGTAATAAAAATATATATACATATTTAGGCTCAAGTTCTTCTTCTATCACACCTGCCCTGGGTCACAAAGTCCACAAAAATTAGATGCAATCTAATTGTATTAGAGCAAAAAATACTAACAGTAAAAGAAATTAAAAGGAGGAAATGTGGAAAGACAGAATTTTATATAGAGTAAGAATATCATTCAAAATAAGGTGAAATAGAGACAGAAACTGAGAGAATTCATTGCTGTAAGCCCTGTATGAGAAGAAATACTAAAAGAAGTTCTTAAAGATAAAGACAAACGATAGATAGAAAATAGGAATCTATGTGAGGGAATGAAGAATTACAAAAAATGGTAAATATATAGTAAAGATAAAGGTCTTTCCTCCTTATTTAAAATTTATTTAAAAGATAATTAACTTTCTAAAAAATGAAAATTTATTGTGGCATTTATAGTATATGTAGTAGTAAAATATATGGCAGAATACAGAAATAGCAGAACTAATGGAAAGGAAAAATGGAAGAATTCTGCTTTAAGTTTTTTTATAATATATGTGTTGTGGTATAATATTAATTCAATGTAGATTATAATAAGTTAAGGATGCATATGATAATTCCTAGAGCAACCACTAAAATATAAAACAAAACTATAGCTGAAAAGCCAATATAGGAGATGAAATGAAATTCCCCAAAGTACTTGATAATTCCAAAAATGTCAGGCAAGGAGGAAAAGAGATTGAAAAAGCAATTAGAAAACAAATAGCAAGATGGCAGATATTAACCCAGTCACAGCAATAACTGCATTAAGTGTAAACTAAATGCTTTCATTAAAAGGCAGAGATTATAGACTGGATATAAAAGTAAGACCCAGTGGTATACTATTTACAAAAGATATACTTTATTTTTTTTAATTTTTAAATTTTTAATTTTTTACACTTTAAATATAAAGAAAAAGATAGGCTAAAAGTAAAAGGATGGAAAAAGATGCACCATGCAGATACGTATCATAAGAAAGCTGGAGTAACTATATTAATATCAAAGCAGACTTCAAGCTTAACAAAATATTAGCAGACAAATCCACTAGCATATAAAAAGGATGATATATCATGACTAAGTGTTAGGTTCATCCCAGTGATACAAATACAATTTTAATCTATTGGCACTGTTTTGATATCTTTTGCCATACAGAAACATTTTTCTGTAATCCTGTTTTGGTGAACAGCTCTTCCTAACGCCCAGGGTGCCCAAATAATCATCTAAATTTTATAAGTTGTTTTTACTGCCTTTTCCTATACACTTAATTCTTTAATCCACCTGGAATTTACTTTTGTATGTGGTGTGTGATAGCATTCCAACTTTATTTTCCTCCAGATGGATTAAACAGGTGTACCAGCCATTTATTAACTAAGTGAACCTTTTCTCACGGAATTGAAATTTTAGTTTGTCAAACATTAAATTCCTATATATTTTGAAATCCATTCCTGGGATCTTGATTGTCTTCTATTGTTCGTTCAATTTGTTTGTTCCTATATCAATACAATGTCTTATACTTTATTGCCTAGTAATGCATATCCTCCTCACTATCCCTCTTTTAATTAATTTTTTGGCTAGTCTTAGAAATTTCTTTCTCTGTATGGACTTTAAGATTATTTTATTCAGTAAAAAAATTTTCTTATGATTCTAATTGTAATTACCTTCCATTCATAGATTATTTGGAGGATATTAAGGACTCCAAGAACATGGTTCCATTTGTTTCATTTTTTAATATCCTACAATAAGATGTTATAACTTCCTTCTTAAAGAATCTGTATGTTTCTTCTTTATTTCTAGGTATCTTTAGTTTTGTTACTATTGTGAATGAAATTATAATTCTATTGTGTTTTAAACTGATTATTGCTTTTATAGAGAAAGGATTTATAATTTTTTAAAAATTAAGGCTCATATCTGGACTTTCGGAAATGTGGGAAGAGATCACCCAGCCCTGTAAAGGCAAGCCTGAGCTAACAAAATCATCAGTTAGGATTAATCAAGATCAGTCCAAATTTTGTTCTAAATTTCTGTCTCCTGGTGGCTCCCTTACCTGGCTATTCTCTGATTTGGGCACAAGCAAAGCAGTTTTTTCTGTTCTTGCTTGACTGAATTCTACTTGTCGTCTATTCAGTGCCACTCTTGCCCCTCAGACTAGCCTGAGAGGATGCTCCTTCTTGGGGGCTGGGCTCCAGCACAAGACCAGATTCACCCTATCTCACAGGTAATCTGATAGATATCACTCATGCGATCTCCAACTATATGGAATAAGACTTTTATACTAGCAATATAAAACAATTAACCATCTCTACAATGGTCTTAAAAGTTATCTGTGTGGTAAAGATGATTTCTAATAGCAGATAAGAAATCATTACAAACTCTAAGGATGGCCATTTAAATGTGGTTATATCAGGCTCATAAACCTTATAAATTAACAGACTAAATCTCAATGCAGGGTTAGCCTTCAACAACAATATTAAGTAGGGTAACTTTCCTTTATCTTCCCTTGACATCGGTATCTAGTGTACTAATGGTGCAATTTAGCCATCTTGTCTTCTCCTTACTTCTACACCCTATGAAGGCCCAATCTCCACCTACTCCCAATACCCTCAACCAGACACAGGGAAATCAGACTTCTGTCTGAACAACAGGCAAACACAAGTACATCTGACCTACGACAGCACCCTGTTTCTGTCTAGACAGTTCTCATTTAGAGAACCAAGCCTTCATATCTGGGTTTAGCTTGGCTTTCTGACCTGGCTCACAACAGAACTCTCTACTTCTGAGTTGACCTCTGCTCCTCCCCTCAATCCTCGCCCCCCCCCCCCC
>RJWK010040529.1:0-19930 GCA_004363435.1 Platanista minor | reverse complement strand
GAGGGGTAAGCTGTGACAAAGTGAGAGAGTGGCATGGACATATGTACACTACCAAATGTAAAATAGCTAGCTAGTGGGAAGCAGCCGCATAGCACAGGGAGATCAGCTCGGTGCTTTGTGATCAACTCGATGGGTGGGATAGGGAGGGTGGGAGGGAGGGAGACGCAAGGGGGAGGAGATATGGGAACATATGTATATGTATAATTGATTCACTTTGTTATGAAGCAGAAACTAACACCATTGTAAAGCAATACCCCAATAAAGATGTAAAAAAAAAAATTATTAAAAAAAAAAAAAAGACAGGGACTTCGGAGTCAGGCAAACCCAGGTCCCTGTCTTGGTTGCAGCCAGTTACAAGCTCTGGGACTTTGCGTTTAACCTGGCTGAGCTCAGCATTCATGTGTGTGAATCAGGACTAATGAGAGTATCAGCCTGGAAGAGTTAATAGGATGAAAGGAGAGCGTTTATAGACAGTGGCAGCTTCCCGACAAGGGGAGGGTCTAGAATGCCAGTCCCTCTTCGCCCTCCCAGGCTCCCTCCTGCCCCCACCCCTCCTCCCAGCACAGCACAGATGTCACACTCACCCCACACCCACTGGGCATCATTTCTGCGACCAGCACTCAGCTCTCCATGAGCACTCTTATACAACCCTGTGAAGTGAGATTTTATTATTAGTCTCATTTCATAAATGAGAAAACAGACTCAGAGCAATGATATCAAACCACACAGGGGGTGAGGGATAGTGTGGGACTGAAACCCAGGCCTGTGGGACTCCAACGCCCTGCTATACTTGCTTTACCAGCTCAGGTGCGGCCCAGGCTGGCCCCTTCTCTCCCAGCAGGGCTGCCTGGGGCCTGGCAGAGCCGCCTGGCTGTCCTCGAGCAAGAAAGCTGACCGGGGCTGGACAGCAAACTCCTCCCACCTCCAGCTGCTCCGGACCAACCCCCCACTTTCCCAAGTAGACACGGCTTCAGGGTCTCCCCAGGTGCAGATGGCACCACGTGGGGTCACAGGCCCTTCAAACAGGCGATTTACGAGCCTGTCACATCGACCTGTATGAGCTACCCCAGGATCAATGTTAATGCCTCCCTGACTAAGATTATGCCCCTGAGCAGCTCCTTCCCTTTGGAAAGACCTGGGGCTCTGTCCTGTAAATTACCCAGAGGTGGTGTCAGCTCACACGGGGGTCTGGGGGAGGCAGGACAGGTCTGTGGGCTCTGCCAGGCTGGCCATGAACTCGCATCTCCTTTAAGAGCCAGGCTCTAAAGTTCTGACTCTGCCACTTAACCTCTCTGCACCTGTTTCCTCATTTGAAAAATGGAAATAATAACAGCACTGGCTCATGTGGTTGCCATGTGGACCAAGTTAACATGTGTAAAGAGGTTAGGACAAAGCCCCCAGCACGTGCCTTAAACAGTCAGTGTGTGGTAGTTACGGTTAGTACCTTAAATGCCCCATCCCTCCCCCCACAGCCCAGCTCTTCTGCTCTCACCGCATCCCACCTCCGCCACCCACACTTGCTCCCGGAACCCTGCCCTCAGTCTTCGTGGGCATCGGCTCAGAGGCCTCGGGGTGAGACCCCAGGGGTGGTTGCATTTCTCAGGGGCCTCTGGAAACCTGAGCAGCTTTTGAGGCCCACAGGGAAGCTAAGTTACTCACTAGCTACTGAAGATCAGGACCGCAGGATGCATTAACTGTTAGGTGACTGAATCCTTCTCCCAGGGGCCACAGGATCTCAGCTAGAGCCTACCACTGGGATTGCCGGCTATGGAAGGCAAGCCCTCATCTGCCACAGGTAGACCCCTAACCTACGGGTCTGCCCACCCGCTACCTGCCTGACCACCTCCTGCCAGCCTGCAGAGAGACTGTGCATTCATTCATTCAGCAATTCTTAAGGGAGATAAGAGATGAAAGTAAATGAAGCGCTCCTTGTCCTCTAGAATCTTATAGCCTGTTTCTTCCACTAATGCATCCTGGGGACATGACTTTCACTAGCTGGTCTGAAGGTCAGGGAGGAGAAACTAGGTTGGACCTCAAGAAGCACTTCTTGGGGGTGAGGGGCAGTACGGTACAGTGGTTACAGGCACAGACTCTGAGGGTGACAGACCTGGGATTGCATCCCAGTTCCACGGCTCACCAGCTGTGTGTCCTCAGGCAAGTAACTTAACCTCCCTGAGCATCATGTTCCTCACCTGGAAAGTGAAGGTAACAGTATCTGCCTTGCAGGCCCTCGGGGTTAACTGAGACATGGCGAGGGAGGAGCCTGGCACAAGGTGAGCGCTCACTTCAGAGCAGCCTTTATTCTCTCGGAGACAGTTGCGCTTTGGGGAAAGAACCAGGCAACTCTCAACCCCACTCCTTCTGCCTCATTTGACCTCTCTGAGCCTCAGTTTCCTCATCAGTGAAATGAGGAAAACACAGCCTGACCCTTGGGAGGGGATTGGGGGAGGAGCTGGAGGAGGGGGAGGTGAATCGATCTGGACCCTGACGGTCCAAACCCAACACTACCCTCCGCCATGGAAGCTGTCAGCTCCTCCTCCCCGCCTTCTTCGTCTCCACCTTGGTGTTGGGGCCGCATGAAGGGTGGAGTGGGGGAGACGTGTAGAAATGAAGTCCCAGTCATGCCCCAGTCCAGCATTTGATGCCTCAGTTCGCTGCCAAGTGTTGCCCAGGCTCTAGGGACCCCTCCAGGGATGGGGAGCTCACCACCCCCTGGACTGGGCGGCAAGAATCCCAGGACACCAGAGGGGATGCGGCAAGGAGTCCTGAGCTGCTGCAGCCTCCAGCCACCAGCCCTGTAGGGCGCAGGCGGCCCAGGGCCACATCCTGAGAGGTGCCCCCAGCGTCACAGGAGCAGTTTTCCCCAGTAACTCCAGCTACTATGGGAGAGAGGGAATCTGTGTGTTAGAGAGACAGTCAAAAAAAAAATTTTTTTAAGTGATAAAGAAAAGGGAAATCTAAAGTCTCCTGGGAAAAGACAGGACCCATTTTTCAATTTCTCTTTGAATCATCTGAAAAAAATTACACCTTAACCGCAGTGGCTCTTTATTGATTCAGGGAGTAACAGAGCTATTAGCCCAAGACCCGCAAGGCAGGGCCTGGAGAGCAGAGACCTCGGCCCCCCGCTGTGATGTCCAGGGGGCAGCGGGCACCGCATGCAGGGAACACTGTGCTCTGGGAGCCACCTCCAAGCTCTGCCTGAACTCACTGTGTGGCCTGGGGAAATCCCACTCCCTCTCTGGGTCTCTTCTCCCCCTTGGTCCTGAAGGGTGGGACCAAGGGGGTCTCTGTAATTTGTCCAGATCTGAGCTGATGTTCAGGATCTAAAATGGCCAAGGGGGTGAGAAGGGGCAGACCAGAGATGGGACAGAAGGGTGTAGACAGGAAAGACCAGAGGAACAGCCTGGGCGACCATGAGCTTCCCCCAAACCTGGCTCCCGGGTCCTGACTGCACTGGCGGCTTCACCCTCCACTAGGAGCCCTGGGGGCATCCTCAACCCCCTCCCGCTCCCTCCCTGCAGCCCACATCAAACCCACCTCCAGTTTCATCTCCCCAAACTGCTGCCATCATTCTCTCTCTCCAACTCCATGGCCTCTTGCCACCCCAACACCTCCCATCATCTCCCATCTGGACCTTTTCTCAGCCTCCTCCCAGCCTCCTGCCCACTGTCCTCTCCTGACCAGAGGCTGCAAAGAGCGATTCACTGCAGAAATCCACCCAGGCCTCCTGAGCTCTGGCCTTTCCCCCGTGCTCTCAGGAGGAGGACAGAGCTGCTCCCCGCGGCCGGCCTGGTCCAGCGGGGCCCAGCCCAGCCCCCCACCTCCAGCCTCACTTGCCTCCGTTTCCCACCACACCTCCACTCAGGCCCCGAATTCACCGCCCCGCCCCCACCACCACTGCAGGTTCTTTGCACGCACTGGAGCACACCTCCTCCCCATTGCTCCAGAGTTTCCCCTCCTTGCCCCTCGGACCTCCTCAGGGAAGCCCTCCTCACCCTTTCTGCCAAGGTCAAACCCCTGCGCAGGCTCCCGAGCCCTGGGAACCTCATCCGGGGCACACTGGCCACAGGGCAGGTTCCAGGTCATTTGGGGACTGTCTGTGTCCCCACTGGGCTGTGAGCTCAGGGCTGGGAAGTGTCATTGTTTCGTCCACTGCCGTAGCCCCCAGAACAGGGCCTGGCACATCGTAGGTGCTCAGGAAATACTGGTGGGAGGAAGGCGTGGAGAGAGAAGAATCGGTGGAGTTTGCTCTGTTCAGAGAAGGTGCCTGGAAGAGAGAACAGAGACACAGGACTAAAGGATGGAGGACCAGGGGCTCCCGAGGCGCAGCCAGGGACTCAGGGGACATCGTCTCCAGCCAGGAGCCCCTGAGGCTGAGTCAGGGGGGACAGAGGGTGAGAGTTACTCTGGGAAGCCCCAGATGGAGGCCCGAGAGGCAGGAGGGCGAGGGACACAGTCTCCCCAGAGGAACATGGTCTTCACTCAAGGCTCCCATCTGCAGGAGGACCCGCTTCTCTGACCACATCCCTCCCCTGCTCCCGAAACCTCCTTGGCTCCCAGCGCTGCCTGCTCAACCCACCTTCCCTGCCTCACCTCCCTCCATTTGTCCCCACAGGCCCTGGGCCTGGTCCCTAACCTACCACTTTCTTCAGCTCAAGTGTCACCTCTTCCAGGAGGCCTTCTTTGATTCCCTTTGCTGCTTGTCCCTCCTCCATTCCCAGAAAACCCAGCTGATGTCCCTCCTACAGAGCTTGTTTCAGTCTCACCACTAGATCGTGAGCCATTGGAGGTGACAGGAGGTTTTATTCTTCTCTCCCTCACCCTGGCACACAGCCCAGCTGTGTGAATGAATGAATGAACATGACTAGCCCCCATTTATTCAGGGCCTGCTGTGTACCAGGCGCTGTGCTGACATTTTACAAGCATCATTTCATTTAATCCTCCTTACAACCTCTTGTAGAGTGTACTGATATATGCCCATAGTACCGACGGGGAAACTGAGGCTCGGGGCGTTGGGTCACTCACCAAGGTCACACAGCAAGTAAATTGAGGCAGTAAAACCTCCCTGCTCAGCTCCATCCGATGCCTCTTGCTCTCCTCCTGAGCTGAGCCCACAGTGCATGGTCACTTCCAGGGCTTCCCTGCCAATCCCTCCACTCCCTGAGGACCCACGATGGCTGCTTTGGCTGAAAGTCATGATCACAGACACCCAGCCTCAGTTCAGCAAAGAAGGACCTGCCTTTTCCCAGTGCGTGTGCAGGCATGAGTGTGTCACTTAGGGACCCCTGCGTAAGTGACAGGTACGTCCGTAAGAGACCCCTCAGTCCTACCCACGGACTCTCTCCATGTTTATCGTAGGCAGAGACCCCTGTCCTCTCCCCTTTAGGGGCCGGCAGCCCTCCCAGGCCCATGTGGGTGCTGGCAGCTCCCTCTCCATTGTTCCGGGAACATCACCTATAGATCATGAAGTCTGAGGCCGTAATGTCAGGGTCATTTGGATATCTCCAACGAACCAGAGGCCACAGGGCTGTTCAGGTCCCAGAGATTCTGGAGAGGGGAGGAAAATATGCAGATGAAAACAGAGGGAGCACAGAGGAAATAGGATGTGCCAGGGAGATTAATCCACTGCTCAGACATGAAAGAAGTATGTTTACTTGTATTTTATTGCATCTCATTGGAACGTACACGTCATATTTAGCTGCTTGCCAGCCTCGGATTACCCAGAGAGAGAGTGAAATGAAAGACAAAGAATAAAAACATGGACAAATAGCTCCTGAAATTGGAATCATTAAGAGAGAGAAATAAAAGCCAGACTTGAGACAAAAGCAGTCACTTGGTGCCAGGGCCCTCTCAGCACTGACACCAGGTCCCCAAGGCCACAGAGCCCAGTGCCAGCTGCCCACCAGCCCTGCAGTCCTGATCACTGGCGTCAGGGAAAGTCCCAGGCCAGATCAGGAAGCTCTGCTGTCCTAGAGCTGCTCCCTACTTGCTATGTGACCAGGGCAGGTCACTGCCCCTCTCTGAGCCTCATTCCCCAAGGATGAAATGAGAGGCCTGGACCAGACACCTTCAGAGGCAATGGGAGTGGTGGTGGGGGGGAGAGTGGTTAAAATAAGAACCCTTCCTGGGTCTCAGGGAACCCCATAGACAGCCCCTGTTATGAGCTGAATTGTGACCCCCCCCACACATTCATATATTGAAGCCCTATCTAATCCCCAATTTGACTATACTTGGAGATGGCCCTTTAAGGAGGTAATTAAGGTTAAATGAGGTCATAAGGGTGGGGCCCTAATCCAATAAGAAGAGTGTCCTTCTAAAAAGAAGAGACACTGGGGTGTACACACAGAGAAAAGGCCATGTGAGGACTCAGAGAGAAGGCGGCCATCCGCGACCCAAAGAGAGAGGCCTCAGGAGAAATGACCCTGCCAGCACCTTGATCTTGGACTTCCAACCTCTAGAACTATAAGAAAATAAAATTCTGTCGTCTCAGCCACCCAGTCTGGTAGCCTGTTATGGCAGCCCTAGCTGACTAATACACCGCAATAAGACCCACTGATAGATCTGAACCAACGGTACCTAGTAATCAGGATGACATGCTGAGGGCAGGTGGAGAGAGGTGGATGTTAGTACATTTTCCTGACCCTTATGCACCTTCCGTCTCCACCAGCATCCCAGCCCCTGTGCCATCTGTGCCTCCTCCGTCAAAACTGCGCCCAGGAAAGGCCCTGAAATCCCCTCTCACTGCAGAGTGATTGGCTGAGGAGGAGGAAGGAGTAGGGGCCTGGTCCCCCAGGGCAACAACTTCCATTTTCTAACAGATGGACACTAAGAATCTCAGGCATCAAAGAGGGAAGACCTTGGTGGAAGGGAACCCTCCAGCTTCCTGGCCACTGATTCTGCCCACCCTCAAGGCCAGAAAATCATGGGGGATGCAAGGAGCTCAGGAGGGACCGTTAGTGGAATGTCCAGGTGCTGCTGCTGGTATATGTGTATGTGTGTTTTGAGAGGGACAGAGACAGAGACAGAGGGAGGGACCAGTACCTCAGTAATAACACAGAGTGGGAGGCGCCTCAGATACCTTTTTATCCCTGGTGCCAATGATGAAGCCTCCTTAGCTGCCCAGAGCAAGAATGAGGCTCCCAGGCAGGCTCTGGAGACACAGTCAAGAACAGCCCAGGCCTAGAAGGGCCGACAGCCTGGCTGAGGCCCCACTGTGTCAGAACGTGGTGACCACTGGGGACACAGGAATACAGACATGAGCAAAACACAAAGATCTCTCTGCCTTCAGGGCAAACCGTAGCCAACATTTGCTGAACATTTACCGCATTCTGAGCACCATGCTAAGCCCTTTGCAGGACTCACCTACAAGTTAGGTATTATCACTGTCCTCGTTTCACAGATGAGGAAATTAAAGTTAAGTATCTGTCCCATGTCCCACCCTATAAGTAAGTGCTGGCATCAGGATTCAGACCCAGGTTGGTCTGATCCAGTTGGTTTTCTAAACACAACATTATTAGTACTAATAGGAGCACCATTATTATCTCATTAGCACTATTAAGACAGACATCCCCATTAGCCTGGAATCACCAGATCATGATGATAGTTGCTGGTGCTAACTGAGCTGGGTCAACCAGGTGCCCCTTGCTTGCTCAGCCTTTTCCATCAGCATCACGTTAGAGAGCCTGGGAGGTGGGACTTGCCTTACTCCTGTTGTAGATGAGGAAACTGAGACCCAGAGACACTAAGGTATGTGAATATCCCAGCAACTAGTGAGTGGCTGAGCAGGGATTTGCATCTAGGAGTAGCTCCAAAGCTCTTAATTGAGGTTGAGAGAGGTTAAGCAACTAAAGTAATTAAACCCACACTATCGACACTTGCACAGCCAGATGTCTTAAGGTGGCCAATTAGACAATGTTCTGTTGTCAGCATGTACAACCCCTGCTTCTTGCTGCCAAGTACCATGCCCTTGACACCCTTGTATCAGTCCCTCCCTGAGCCATGGGAGTTAACACATGCTGATACGTTCTCAAAAATGGAGCGAGGGTGTCTGTTGCAAACATCACTGAGTTATTTGAAATGGCTGGAAGTGTGAAGCTTTATTTTTGAAAGTCATGTCAAAACATTCCTAGGGTTGGGGTGGGCGAGCAGAACCAGAAAAAGGGACTCGGTCACAAGTACGCCGGTCCAGGAAGCCTCTGTGTGCCCATGAGCCTGAGACTCCACTCTCCTAACAGAGACACCAGGGCAGCCAGAAAGCACCAGTACAAGGACCTGCCAAAGTCCAGCTCCCCACAGCAGGCACTGGGAAGCCCCTGACACCCTATCAGGCAGCCACAGAAGGAACTAGTGGGAACCATGGCAGCACCAGATAAACCAAGCAGACCACAATGACTCTGATAACTAAACTGCCACTGGGACCACAGCCCACAGTTGTAGGTCAAGAACCCATGTGCCAAACCCAAACAGGGTGTTTGCCTGCTAAAATAAAAGATTTAAATAGGGAGGGCCTAGACTCCTCTGGATGATATAGCCACTGCAATAAGGTAACAAAAATAAATGTAGGGCACATGGATTTGAAAGAAAGAAATAAAACTGTCTCTATTCGGAGATGGTGTGAGTCTCTTCGTAGAAAATCACAAGGAATCCACTGAAACAAACAAAAAAACAAAGAAAACCTTCCCCGAACTGAGTTAAGCAAGCTCACAGTATAAAAGATCAACACACAAAAGTTAACTGTATTTACTAACAATGTATCCACTAACTGTATATACTAACAATGAACATGTGGAAACTGACATTTAAAACACAATGACATTTACAGTCTCCAAAGGAAATGAAATATTTAGCTTACACTTAACAAAGCATATATGAGATCTGCATGCTGCAACTTACTGTAAAGAGCTTGGAAGTTATCATTCCCATCCTCACAATAAGAAAAAAAAAGCCGGGCAAACTGAAAATCATCAATCATCTTCTGAGATCCATCAGAGAACTGAGGTCACAGACAAACTGGTGCCCTGAAACCTGGAAAGGCAAGAGGATACCTAGAATCACAGCTTACCAAGGACAGAAGCCCTTAACTGGAGCCAGCAACTGTAGGAGCACTTTAAACTCAACATGATGAATTGCTGAGGTCTCTTAGTCGACTAGCTTGGGAGCTAAAAACTCCAAGAAGGCAAATCGTAAGGGGGGACTCCCACACTTTTGTGAGTTTAACCTCCAGGAACCCCATAAGGTTTTCAATGTGAAGACAGGAGAATTCAGATGCACTGAAAGACTGAGACATAATTCTAGGACTGTAGAATATTTCCCCTCCCCGCACAACGCCACTTCAATAAGGCTCCTGTATAATAACGTAGCTAAAAGGACTGCAAGCCTCAGACCCTATTTAAGGAGACTCTAGGAAAAGTCAAGACAACAAGGACACTGGAGGAAATTTTAGCCTCTGATACTAGGACTACAGCAAATGTAAACACAGCCTAACTCCCAGCCAGATAAACATAAAACCTCCCATTAAACGCTGATTTACCTGGGTCCCTTTGACCTGACACGTCATGTCTGGCTATCAACAATAAATTTCACTCAAAGGCAAAAGCACAGTCTGAAGTGATAAAGTAAGTATCCCAAGGAGGAGGGTATACAGGCATCCCCAGTGAGATATTGGTGTTGTTTTTACAATAAAATAAGTCTAAATGCTCTCACCCTGATGTGAGGACAAGTGATACAGGATTCTCGTTAGAAACGGCATCAAGAAATATTTCAATATGGAAATCAATGGACGCTCGTGAAAAGAATTACCAGCTGAATAACGAGGAAGGGCAAAGTCAATAGAAATGAGAAAACATGGAGGAGAGAAGCCACAACTCACTCCCTGGTTACGGGGTCAGAGACACCGAATTGATTAAACAATGACACTGAATTATGAAGAAACATACAACTTCTTAACAAAGACAGAAACCAACTAATGGGATAACGAATGATCCTCAAGGAGCATCAGAGCCTGCAGTCATCTGAGCATTTTCTAACCACATAAATGATTCCTAAAGGCCCCACCTCTGTCCTGATCGAGGGCTGGGGCTAGACCCTCAGCCAGGTCCCACCCTCACCATGCTCTCTGAGCTTAGTCTCCCCAGTGCCTCCTCTGGACCAGAGACCAGTCCATCCTGCCCACCTCTCCACCCTCAATGTGTAGTCCACCCCTTCCAGGAAGTCTCCCCGGATTACTCCAGGCCCCAGTCACTCAACCTCTGACCTCAGTCTAAACAGCAGTATGCCCTGAACCATGTGCTGGTATTTAGTAAAAGTGTGGGTAGTGGCTCTTTCCTGCAGGTAAGAACTTGGACTCTGGAGTCAGGAAGACCTGGGTTCACATCCCAGTTTTCTGTACGACATTGACCAAGCTGTTACCAGCTCAGCCTCAGTTCTCTCATCTGTGAGGTGAGGGTTATGGTTTCCACCTCTCAGCAGATTTAAGGAAATGCGGAATGTAAAGTGTTGTCACGATGCCTGACACTTAGGCAGTGCCCAAGAAATGTTGGTCATGGTTATAACCCCACCTAACAGTGTACAGAGCACAGCCAGATCTGTTAGGGTCAAGTTGTCTCTCCCATAGAAGGTGACCACGCCTGGCATCTCTACAGCACTTTAAAGCTGGCAGAGCCCATTCACTCCTTTTGTCTGTGGGGAACCTCAGATCCCCCAGAGAGCAGGCAAGAGTGTGAGTGTGGGGCCAGAATCTCTGGGTTCAAATCCTGCCTCCACCACTTCCTAGTTACCCTGTGCAAGTTCTTTTCCCTGTTTGACCTTCAGTTTCCTCACCTGTAAACTGGGGCTAACAATGCTATCTCTGTGTAGGATTGTTATAAGGTCTGTACATGTAAAGCATGTAGGACAGTGCCTGGCCTGTAAAAGTCCCTCCATCATGTCTGAGATCTTTATCATCCTCCCCATTTTACAGATGAGCAAACTGAGGCTCTGAGAGGCTAAGGCACGTGTCCAGGACCACACAGATGACGGCTGTCAGAGCCACCTCTTTAACTCAGATCCATAATGTTTGGACCCGCATCCCACCTACCATGTGTCAAGGGCTGTGCTGCTCCCTTTACGCCTCATCTCATCCCACAGCCGTCCTCGGAGGGAAGTCTCCTCATCTCCCACTTCACAGGTGAGGGAACTGAGGTCCGGAGTGCGCATGGAACTGGCCCGAGGTCCCACAGCCAGTAAGGGAAGAATTCCCCAGAATTCAGACCCAGGGCTCCCTGTTCCCAAACCCGCAGTGAAGGCGGTTTCCTCCTCTCTTCCTTGTTCCCAGGCTGCAGGGCGAGCGATGGGCCCCAGCTGAGGGGAAAGGGCTGCAGGGACAGGGGACCAGCTGGGGAGTGTAGGGAGGGCAGGCTGGGCAGCCACTCCCGGGGCTCCAGAGATTGCCCGAGTTCCGAACTTTGTCTGCCGGAAACTCTGCAGACTTCAATCCTCTGCAGAGCCAGAGCCTCCTCTGAGAGTGGGAAGGAGCGGGGAGAAGGACCCACTTTCTCTCCATCCTCTCCCTTTGGCATCTGCAGAGCTGTGCACGCGCATCAGAAGAAGAAGGTACCTCTTCAAGGGCTCCAGCATAAACCCCACACAGATGGATTTTTCTGAACCTCATTCGGTCGGAGGTGATGTCAATAACTTCCTGCCCACTGCCTAGCGCAGATCTGCGGCGAGGCCGCACGCCTGTTTTAGGAGCTGTAAATCCATCCTCCCTTCCCCTAGAAATCAGTTGGAAACCCGGTTGCTAAATCCATCTAAATCCAGTAGTTCATGAGTCAAAGGCCTCTTCTGGGCTCGTGCTCAGCTGTCCGAGGTTCCATCTCCTTAGACCAGGTTCTATCCAGAGTCAGGGGAGCCGCAGGACCCACCGAGGCCAGGGCCAGAGAAAACCCCCCAAACCAGGTGGCAGTTGCTGCCCCAGCCTGCATCGGCCCTCACCAAGCCACCCAGGAATGGGTGCTCTCACCAACCGGGCTGAGAAAAATTCCCAACAAGTCTGCAGGGAGAGAATCCACCTGGTGCCAGAGCTTCACCCTCAGGCATATAACAAGCCCTTGTCAAGCACCTGCTCCAGAGAACACCCTGGTTCTGAAGTGGCCCAAGCATTTGACTCGGAGTCCCATCACTTTACAAAGCCAGAGCGCTTAAGGCAGCATCTCCTCCAGAGGGGGAGGCAGGAAGTGGAGCCTACTTCCAGCCTCTCTTCCCTGCGGCTCTAGAGAGCTGTGTGGTGCTGCGGGGGCTGAAGATGGGGAGCCCTCCTGTGCGCAGGGCACGTGCATGACCTGCCTGAGGTCACACAGGGAGTGAGGCGCAGAGCTGGACTGAACCCAGGTCCACTGGGTTCCCGAGCTAATGCTCTTAACACTTAGGCGGCAGTCTGCAGATTCCCAGAAGAGGGTGGGGTGTGCGGAGGATTGGGAGGGCCAGGCCTGAGAGCCCCAAAGTCCCGAAACACTCCTTGCTCCCCCCAAGTGGGGGGCACGTCTCGAAGCTAGCGCCAGTAAACTACTCCGGGTAATGGAGATGTTTGCTTGGGGAATTAGGGAAGCAGTAAACAGAAGCCGGAGTAATTAACCATGGACTGTGGATGTGCTCAGCCTTTCAATGCTGCCACCCCTGCAGTGGCTTCCCCTGAAGTGAGGTGATACCACTGTGTGGCGTTTGTCTGCCGAGATGAGCAAATGAGAATCAGAGCCATGGAGAGTCAGGGGATGCTTGGGAGACCACTTAGTATCATTCCCTTATTGGCCAGATAGGGAAAGCAAGGCCCTGAGAGGGAGAGACAGCTGCCCAAGGACACACAGCTGTCCTTGAGGGAAGAGATGGAGCTCATGCCCTGCTCACTGTGAGTGCAGCTGGATCATCAACCCAACTTTGTGGTGTCCCTTTGTCCTGACCTCACTTTTGTAAATAGTCCATTTATTAAACTCTCCTCAGAAGCAGCTCAAGCCATAAACCAGTAGGAACACTTCATGGTGATTTTGAGGAACTGGAGGCTGAGTGAGGACTAGCTGGAGGATGAGAAACTCAAGAAAGCCACAGGATGAGGAGCCAACACACTTACTAGAAAAGATAGCATCCAAAAAACTGACCATACCGAATGCTAGCAAGGATGCTGAGCAACAGGAACTCTCACTTATTGCTGATGGGAATGCAAAATGCACAGCCACCTTGGAAGACAGTTTGGCAGTTACTTACAAAGCTAAACATAGTCTTCACCTTATGGTCCAGCAGTCACGCTCCTAAGTGTTTACCCAATGATTTGAAAATTTATGTTCACACAAAAATCTGCACATGAATATTTATAGCAGCTTTATTCACAATCACCAAAACCTGGAAACAATCAAGGTATCCTTAAAGAGATAAATGAGTAAATAAAATGTTGTACATCCACATAATGGAATATTATTCAGTGATAAAAAGAAATGAGCTATCAAGCTATAAAAAGATAAAAGATATAGATGAAACTTAAATGCATGTCACCAAGTGAAAGAAGCCTGTCTGAAAAGGCTATATAATGTGATTCTAATTATATGATATTCTAGAAAAGACAAAACTATTAAGACAGTAAAAAGATCATCTAGTGGTTGCACAGGTTGGATAGATGAAGGACAGGGTATATTTTAGGATGTTGAAATCATTCTGTATGATACTGTGATTCTGTATGATACTGTATTATTCTGTGGATACATACCATTATGCATTTATCAGAACCCATAGAACTTTACAGCACGGAGAGTAAGTTCTTAGTGTATACAAATCTTTAAAACATCGTGTAGGTGGTCAGAGAATCTAACTGTATTACAATGTAGGAAACAACCTGAGTAAAGAGAGTGGAGGGGAAAAGTGCTGACCTAAGTAGCTTTGGAAATGAGTGGATTCTGCAAGACTAAGATAAAAGGAACTGTACATAAGAACTGTGTGCTGGTGGATAAAGTTGTTTTCCCAAGGGGATACCCATTAACAATTCTCATACTGCCATGCATGTATGTATACTCTAGAATTGAACAATTAAGTAGATGAATGAGAGACTGTGGGAGCCAGATTTCTCACCGTTAGAGTGGGATTTTTTTTTTTTTTTTTTGCAGTACGCGGGCCTCTCACTGTTGTGGCCTCTCCCGTTGCGGAGCACAGGCTCCGGACGCGCAGGCTCAGCGGCCATGGCTCACGGGCCTAGCCGCTCCGCGGCATGTGGGATCTTCCCGGACCGGGGCACGAACCAGCGTCCCCTGCATCGGCAGGTGGACTCTCAACCACTGCGCCACCAGGGAAGCCCTAGAGTGGGATTTTATATATAAGCAAGGAGAGGAGGCTGGAATGATTCATGAGGTTATGGATTAGAGTTGGAAACATCAGCATGAACTCTGTGTTGCTTAATATCAATACTGACCGCTGTGTATAGAAATATTTTTGGACATGTGTATATATATCAGTTAGCATACATCCGTATAGCTCTTTGCTCTATTAGTTGAGAGGGCCTAAAAGAAATGACACCCCAGTCACAATAAGCACAATTAATGGCCAGATCTTGGTCCCTCATATCATTCTCCAATGAAACAAACCAGGATTCCTTAAAGAAATGGCTGATTCTAGGACTGGGGCAGGAAATATACAAAACAATCCTGGAGCAGATTGTAGGGCCAGAAAGTAGGGAAGTGCCCCACAAAGCTACAACAATAACAAAAAGCCACATTGATGGTGGTATGACAAAGGGATACAGGAGCCAACTGAAAGAGTTCCCAAAGGTCAAAGTTAGAACAATTTGAACAGCAAAATAAAGTAGTATTGGAATAAAACCCAAAGACTACAATAAATATCCATGAGCCCAGGCTGATATAAATGATTGAATAAGTTAATAAATTAATATATGTATTTATTTATTATGTTTTATTAATTTAATAAATTATTCATGGGAGACAAATCTGCCATGAAGAATTCCAAGTAATTTATGTAGATATTCTGCCCTCTTGGAGGGGCAGCATGGCTCCTACTCGTGTGTGGGCTGCACGTAATGAGTTCCTTGCAAAGAGCACAGCATAGAAATGCATGTGGCAGGGAAGAGTAACTTCACAGGAAAACCTGGCAAGCATCACCTTAGTCAGGTGGTCAAGGTCAACACCAACAGTGATAAATCATGTTGATAATATGTACCTTGGCAAGGCATGGTGAAAATGAGACTTTGTGGTCATCCTTCCAAAAATTCACAGCCCCAGTCTAATCACGAGGAGAACATTAGGCAAATTCCAATAAAAGGACATCCAAAAATAAATTTGACCAGTATTCCTCAAAAATGTCAAGGTCATCAAAACCAAGGAAAGTCTGAGAAACTATCACAGCCAAGCCTTAAGGAGGCATGATGATTAAACATAACGTGGCATCCTGGACGGGATTCTGGACCAGAAAAAGGACATTAGGTGAAAACTAAGGAAATCTGAATAAAGTAAACTTTAGCTGATCGTGCTGTCCTAATGTTGGTTTATTAATTGTAACAAATATCCCAAAGTGATATAAGGTGTTAATAGTAGGGGAAATTGGGTGCAGGGTATTTAATGAGTCTCTATACTACCTTCTCAGTTTTTCAGCATATCTAAAACTGTTCTAAACAGTAAATTCTATTTTAAAAGAAAAAATAGTTCAAGCTAAAGAAAAAAATGCATATTCTCAACACTCCACAAAGAACTATTTTTGACATTTCCATTTCCTTGCTTCCAGTACTCTTCATTTTGAGCTTATAATTAAGTGTCCTGGCGTGTTCTTGGTTACGGTTTTGTCTTTTAACGTTATGGTTTTGAGCAATCACTGTGTTGTTACGAGTGTAACCTCATAGCCTATCTCACAGCTGTTTTTGTTCACGGTGGAACTTTCTGCCAAGTGGACCATCTTGAGTTTAGTAACTGAACTCCTCGTGTTGGGTTGATTGGGTTGTTCTCAAATATTTGATATTATAAGTAAGCCTAGAGACACAAGCTTCCAGAAAGGGATAGATGGGAGTCCTCAAGCCTCATTTTTCTTTCAAAAAATACCTAATGAATATGCTACCAGTTCACTGAACAGGCAGAATCTGACGGGACACAAACAGGAATACCATCAATTCCCCCAGCCCTACCTTCAAACAGGCTCCCTCTGAGCCCCCTACTCACCCCCAACAGGCACCATAGTTGCTTCAACCTTGAGCTCACCTTCAGCTGTAACAGCATCTTGTGGAATTAAGGCCTGCCCACTTATCAGCATGAAAAGAGCAAGTCAGGTCCCCCCCCTCTCCAGCTCAGGACCCACCAGGGTTCAGAGACCCCAGCTGGGGAAGTGTGGAGGTGGAGTACAGCCTCTGCTCGTTCCCTCCCCTTTCCCCTCTAGGATCCTGGCAGAGGATTGGAAGACTTTAGGGAAAAGGGGAGCCATTTTACACTTGGCTGATGCTGTCTGTGGTCCTCCCCCAGCTGTGGAGGTCCCGGGCACAGTGGGCGTGCACATGCCAGTTCTCTACTGTGGCACAGATAGATGTGGTCATTGGAGCTACACTGTTCCGTGACAAAGGGCACGCTATGTGGCTGATCTTCTGTGTGCCACCCCGAACCCAAAGGTCTTCCTTGTTCAGTCCACCCACTGCTGGGATCCCCTTCCCCCCAAGAAGGGCTCCCAATGAGATTATTCAAGGCTCCGTGAAAGTCTGTGTCTTCCAGGTGTGTCTTACTCCACTTGGGGCTGCTGTAACAAAAGTATCATAGACTAAGCGGCTTATAAACAGCAGAAGCTTACTCATTACTGTTCAAGAGGCTGGGAAGTCCAAGCTCAAGGTGTCGGCAGATTTGGTGTCTGGTAAGAGCCCTCTTCCAGGTTCATATCAGTTGTCTTCTCTTTGTGAGCTCACACAGCAGAAGGGGCAAAACTCTCTTTTAGAAGGACACTAATCCCATTCATGAGGCTCCACTCCCATCACCTAATCACCTCACAAAGGCCCCACCTCCTAATATCATCACACTAGGGAGTTGGTATCAACACATGAGTTTTGAGAGGAGGGGGACACAAACATTCAATCCATAGCAACACGGTCCACAGAAAATTCCCCTCCCCTCCACTCCCCACCTGGGAGCACAGCTGCCTTTCCCTGCCCCCTCATCCAGCCCTGCCCTGTTGAACAGCCCTGGTCAACTTCCAACCAACCTCAGACCTTCTGAATTCTCCAGACATGTTGATGTAGGTGACTGTATCTCCCAGCAGTCGTCACATGAGGAAACTGAGGCACAGAGAGGTTAAATCCCACATATAACACAGAGGATCAACAGAGCCAAAAGTTTGCTCTCTGAAAAAATTTCAAAACAGAGAAGACTGGCAAAATTGAACAAAAATAGAGAGAGAGTGACAGCACAAATAAGCTATATAAGCAACAGAAAAGGGAAATCACCACAGAAATTACAGAGATAATGCATGGAAATTTGTAAGAACAATTGTATAATAAATCTAAAATTTTAGATTAATAGAATATATTCCTAGAAAAATATAACTACCAAAACTGACCCAAAGAGAAATTTTTTAATCTCCATAATTTTGTAATCATTAAATTGAATCAATAGTAGAAATCTTTCCACAAAGCACTTTATCCACATGGTTTTGTAAGTGAGCTCTCCCAAACACTTAAGACAGAAAACATTCCAGTTTTGTGCTAATACTTTCACTTATGAGACCAAAAAAACCTTAAATCCAAAGTCAGACCAAAAATGGGAAATTATGGAGCACACTCACTCAAAAGTGTGCACGCAGGGCTTCCTTAGTGGCGCAGTGGTTGAGAGTCCGCCTGCCGATGCAGGGGACGCGGGTTCGTGCCCCGGTCCGGGAAGATCCCACACGTCGCGGAGCGGCTGGGCCCGCGAGCCATGGCCGCTGAGCCTGCGCGTCCGGAGCCTGTGCTCCGCTACGGGAGAGGCCACAGCAGTGAGAGCCCCGCGTACTGCAAAAAAAAAAAAAAAAAAAAAAAAAAAAGTGTGCATGCAAAATTGGCAAGAAAATTCCAGCAATGAATAAATTAGATAATATATTATGACCAGGTTTGGTTTTTCCTAGGAATGTGATGCTAGTTTAGCATTAGTTGATGAATTAATGTAATTGATCACCTTAGCAGATCTTTTAAAAGCATACAGTCATCTAAATAGATGCAGTAAGGGCATTTGATAAAAGTTGGCATTCATTCACAATAAAACTCTTAACAAACTAGGAATGAAAGGAATAAAAGGGCTTCTGCCAAAAAGCCTACAGCAAACATCATATTTTGTGGTGAAATGTTGAAAGCTTTCCCTTTAAAATTAAGATCAGGAGCAAGACAAGGATGGCTGACAACATTATTAATATGCAACATGGGAGGTCTTTTCTAGAGCATTTTAAAACAAAAAGAAATGAAAAGTATACAGGTTGGAAAGGAAAAGCAAAAACTGTCATATTTGCCTATGCTGTGTTTGCCTCTCTGGAAAACCCAAAAGAGCCCACAGGTGATAAGAGAGTTTAACATATTTGCTGGATTCAAAATCAATATACAGAGATAAAGATGCCATTTCCAAGAGAAGAGAAATTTTACAAACTTTCCGAGGTCAATAAGAAACCTAACAAAAGTTGTAAAGTTCTTTATGTAGAAAATTAATATTTGCATATGCCTGATATGAGCTTGGCATATTGTAGCACTTCACTGAATGTGTGTTTCTGTTTCCCCCCTGCCCTATACCTGAGATGCTTGCATTTTCGTCTTAAAAAAACACTGTCGGATTTGGCAGAACAATTTGTGCAATGTTGAGTTCCATTAAAGATTAGTATTTGCATAATGCATTTGCCAAACACCTTCACATTCATTATCTTGGGCCCAAGAGAAGGGGGTAATAATTGCATTTGCACTGGAGGAAAGTGACCGGCAGGATCTAGTCAGTTTGGCGTCAGATTTTGGTCCCAGTTCTGTCCTTGTTTCTATGGCCGTGGTGTTTCACCTGCCCTGCACCTGTTTACCTGCCTTATTCACTGAGTAACTACATGGGCACTTACTGGGCCCTGTGCCAGGTGCAAGAGGCACAGCGATGTGCCCGGTGGGCACGAAGCTTGTCTTCCTGGGGTTCCAGCTACTAGAAGGTCCAGATCATCACACAACTGGATGGCACTGTGCTACGTAAGATGCTGAGCACAGAGGAGGGGAGCAAGGCGGCTTCCTGGAGGAAGGGGCACTTAATTCCAAGCCTGAAAGACAAGTCATCCAGAAATCAGGAGTGGGGAGGAAGTAGAAAAGAGGAAAAAAGGCATCCAGGCCTAGTAGACAGCATGTGCTTGGAGGAGAGAGAGCTGTTATGGAACAGGTAGGAGTTGGTCCAGCCAGAATGTAAGGTGCACAGGCGTGGGGAGTGAGCAAGGAGATGCTCAGAAGCCAGCCATTCCAGGGGCCCGCACACTGGACCGAAGAGTATGACTTTGACCTCAAGAGCAAGGGGCAGCCACTGAGGAGTAAACAAGGTTATGACAAAGCCAGACCTGTGCTTTAGAGGACAGAGTGGGCAGACTGGAGGCTGGGAAAGAGGAGGAGACCCTGAAGTCAGCAAGTCGGGTGGAGTCAGAGGAGAGCCTTGTATGAACTGAGAGGACCCACTCTCTGCCATTCCAGAGACCTCATAACCTCATGAGCCCACTCCCAGCATCCATCCAGACTCTGGGCTGCAGCCACAGACACTAGTCCAGCAGCTGAGGCTTTAGAGGGGGATGGTTGGCCCCAGAGCTGGAGAAGAGGCTCAGAAGCTCTCAGGACTAAAGAAAGAACAGCCAGAGCCAGGGGCTCAGGCCACCATACTCTCTCCTATACCATCATTTTTGTTTGTTTGTTTGTTTGTTTGTTTTTTGAAGTACGCGGGCCTCTCACTGTTGTGGCCTCTCC
>RJWK010040528.1:0-19932 GCA_004363435.1 Platanista minor | reverse complement strand
TTTTGCGGTACGCGGGCCTCTCACTGTTGTGGCCTCTCCCGTTGCGGAGCACAGGCTGCGGACGCGCAGCCTCAGCGGCCATGGCTCACGGGCCCAGCCTCTCCGCGGCATGTGGGATCTTCCCAGACCGGGGCACGAACCCGTGTCCCCTGCATCGGCAGGCAGACTCTCAACCGCTGCGCCACCAGGGAAGCCCAAAATAACATATTTTTAAGGTGATGTGTGTGCACATGCATGAGCGCACATGCATACACACATACATATATATTAAGGAATTTTAAAGAATTCATATATATCTTTTTTCCCCAAACCTCATGACAGGGATTTTAAAATTACTTAAAAATTTTTTTAATTCCATTAAAAAAATTTTAAGTTCTTAAAACAAGGGATTGCTAAATACCAGATTCAGGATAGTAGCCATCTATGAGGGTAGGCAGTGGGTCAGGGAGGAACATTTATGTAGATGTAAATTATTGATAACTGTCTTTTTCTTGGATTGAATGATAGGTTCATGGGTATTCCCTATGTTCTTGATAAGTAAATGAAAAGTTTAAAGGCCCATGGATGGACCATTGATGATTATGTGCCATGAACTAAGGATTATGATTAATTCAATTCTGTGTACTCAAGTTCAGAGAGAAAAGATACTAGCAATAGCAATACATGCTTACTGTGTACTGGGCACTCTTCTTTTTTTTTTTAGAGTAATAATTTTTAAAAAAATATTTATTTAGGGCTTCCCTGGTGGCACAGTGGTTGAGAGTCCGCCTGCTGATGCAGGGGACACGGGTTCGTGCCCCGGTCCGGGAAGATCCCACATGCTGCGGAGAGGCTGGGCCCGTGAGCCGTGGCCGCTGAGCCTGCGCGTCCGGAGCCTGTGCTCCGCAACGGGAGAGGCCACAACAGTGAGAGGCCCGCCTACCTGAAAAAAAAAAAAAAATTTATTTATTTGGTTGCACTGGGTCTTAGTTGTGGCAGGCAGGCGCCTTAGTTGCTGCATGCATGTGGGATCTAGTTCCCTGACTAGGGATCGAACCTGGGCCCCTGCATTGGGAGCACGGAGTCTTATACACTGCACCACGACCAGGCATCTTCTAAGCTCTTAATACAGTCAGGTGACCCAGGGTTGGTTGAATCTGAGGATGCAGAACCTGTGGATACTGAGGATCAACTGTATGTTTTAACCCATTTAATCTTCCCAGTAAAGAGGTTCTATGATTATTCCCATTTTACAGATGAGAAAATAAAGGCGCAGAGAGATTAACATTTTTTTTTTTTCGGTACACGGGCCTCTCACTGTTGTGGCCTCTCCCATTGTGGAGTGCAGGCTCAGTGGCCATGGCTCACGGGCCCAGCCGCTCCGCAGCATATGGGATCTTCCCGGACCGGGGCACGAACCCGTGTCCCCTGCATCGGCAGGCGGACTCTCAACCACTGCGTCACCAGGGAAGCCCTAACAGTAACTCTTGAGACCCACAGCTGAGCTGGGATTTAATCCAGGCTGGCTGTTTCCAGAGTTCATGCTCTTAGACACTGCCCTATAAAATGTCGAAATAAATGAAAGAGATAATTATATTAGGGCTTAGTCATGTAGGAGAAATTATAACAGAGGCTTTCTGTGACAATGTTAAAGGATGGACCACAGGCACAGCTTTTTAAGTATACTAAACACCACTGAACTGTATGCTTTAAATGGGTGAATTTTATGGTATGTAAATTATATCTTAATAAAGCTGTTTTAAAAAATTCTACAGGGCTTCCCTGGGGGCGCAGTGGTTGAGAGTCCGCCTGCTGATGCAGGGGACGTGGGTTCGTGCCCCGGTCCGGCAAGATCCCACATGCCACGAAGTGGCTGGGCCCGTGAGCCATGGCCGCTGAGCCTGCAGGTCCGGAGCCTCTGCTCCGCAACGGGAGAGGCCACAACAGTGAGAGGCCCGCGTACCGCAAAAAAAAAAAAAAAAAAAAAAAAATCTACAAACCACAGTGACTTTATAATGCAAACTGTGTCCCAAATGATTGTTTGCTATTTTAGGGATTTCATATATGTCTATGGGTAAAATACACACTTTTTCTGCAGAGCAAACAAAACAAACCTTACTGTTTGAAGACCACTCACTTTATGAAAGAAAATGAAGTAGAAAATTTTAATCCACTACCGTGAGTGGGAAAAATTTTTTTTTTATTTCCCAGCTTCAGGCCTTTTTGCATCTGCCAGGGAAATCAAAGGGCTCTCAGCTCCCAAGATAAATTTCATATCGCAGTCATAATTGTCTCTGTATGTATTGAGGATACACAAACAGTAAGACCTAGGAAGGAAGAGGGTGGAAAGAACACATTTGATTGAAAACATACTGATACCTTTTAATTGCACAGCTTTCTTCCATGCACATAACTTTTATTTATTTTCCTTTTTAATCTAAAACTGATTTTAAAGGAGATGGAGAAAGCACTGCATTTAGACAGCTAGTTGTGGCCAGTCGCCTGCTGGGTGCGTCCCCTAGGGCCTTTGAGTTGTTCAGCTCCAAGGGGCCAACACTGACACCACAGTGGGCAATGGCAGCTTTTCCTCAACACTATTTCTTCGTTTTCGACAAGGCACTAAAAGGAGAGATCAACATGCTGCTATGATAGCTTGGTAGCTTAACTCTGTTTTCATGACTGCTGAAAGATCCTCCTCACGGTCAGTTATCCTCACAAATCTGGCCATAGCTCACAAGGAGACCAGATGAAAGCCTGGACTGGACCTCAACAACTCGCTCACCAACACAAGAAAAAGTGTTTTCTTTTTTTTTTTTTTTTTGTGGTACGCAGGCCTCTCACTGTCGTGGCCTCTCCCGTTGCGGAGCACAGGCTCCGGACGCGCAGGCTCAGCGGCCATGGCTCACGGGCCCAGCCGCTGCGCGGCATGTGGGATCTTCCCGGACCGGGGCACGAACCCGTGTCCCCTGCATCGGCAGGCGGACTCTCAACCACTGCGCCACCAGGGAAGCCCAGAAAAAGTGTTTTAAAGTCTTGGCCCTCTAAACCATGGGTCACTTTTATCCTCTCTCAGTTCTCTCTAAAGCGCATGTGTGAACATAAGCTGATATAACCTCACTAAGCCACTTCATACTTTAAAAAACACAGAGAAAATGAAAACAAAATAAATCACTTACTTTAAGTACATCTTGGATCAACATGTCATTATTCAGTTCTGTTGTACCCTACACACACACACACGCTATATTTTGGCTCTGTTATTGATAATGGAATCCGGTCCTTTTCTGTCTACCCATTAAACTTACCAGTCCTCTTGATACTAGACAGGCTGTCACCTCCCCCCCCCCCCCCTTAGATAAGCCTTCCTACTGCAGCCACGTGTGGGCAGTATCTTCCATCAAGTTCCCTAGTATTTCAAATGGCAAGCCACTAAGCCTAGCAGAGCCTCAGGCACTGCCACACATATTGGTATTGCTCTCTGACTTCCCTCCCTCAATTTTTGTGCTCCCTCAGTCCCTATGATGAGATTTGGGAAACTATACTTATTTGGTCCTTTTTTTTTTTTTTTTTGGATCAGTGAGTCATCTAAGCAATTTAGGCCAAAAATAGTCACCTTGGAACCTGATTTATTTGGATTGGCTATAACACTGATTTAAGTAATCAGATAATGGCTTAACTTCAACTTTGTGTTGTGTTACTATAACCTTGAAACAGATGAAAACTGAAACCCCCTAACTATGCAAAGTTTTTTTTTTGAATAATGTGTTTTTTTAAATTCCCTAGCATCCAGATTTCTATCTGTTAAGTATCATTTCCCACTAAAAGGAACCAGAACCCCTAGGAGAAATGGCTGATTCCATGTCAGGGGCAGATAAGTCTGGAACAAAATAATGAAGAGGGGGAAGAGCAAGAGGACAGTGTAGATGAAACAAGATTGACATGATTTGAAAACTGTTGAAAATGGGTGTTGGGCACAAGAGAATTCTTTTTTTTTTTTGCGGTACGCGGGCCTCTCACTGTTGTGGCCTCTCCCGTTGCGGAGCACAGGCTCCGGACGCACAGGCTCAGCGGCCATGGCT
This sequence comes from Platanista minor, assembly GCA_004363435.1. Lineage (NCBI taxonomy): Eukaryota > Metazoa > Chordata > Mammalia > Artiodactyla > Platanistidae > Platanista > Platanista minor. The sequence continues at coordinate 15,874 of RJWK010040528.1, read as the reverse complement.
CACGGGCCCAGCCGCTCCGCGGCATGTGGGATCTTCCCGGACCGGAGCACGAACCCGTGTCCCCTGCATCGGCAGGCAGACTCTCAACCACTGCGCCACCAGGGAAGCCCCCGAGAATTCTTTATAGCATTCTACTTTTGTATATTTTTTAGTGTTTCCATAAAAAGTTTTTTAAGGAAAGCTAAAAATAATTGCTATTTTGAAAAAAATGAAAACAGCAATAGCATGCACATGGTAAACAAGTTTTTTATTAATGCATAAAGGTATACAATGAAAACTTGAGTCTTTTTCCACCTAGCCCCCTCCTTAGCATGATCTCAGTAACAACGTCCTAAGTATTCTCAATTAAGTTTCTATGAATATATATTTAAAAATGTACACATACACAGGTATATCATTTTTTAAAACCACAAATGATAGCATATTATACACATCGTACTACATCTCATGAAGTTATTTCACTAGCTGGTTTTAATACAATGACTATGTCTACACAATACAATATCATAGATATGCTTTTACATACTGGGCTTCTTTCAAGTTTTTTGATGTAATCAAGAGACAAAAGGCTCACATCTTCACTTTCCTCAAGATTACTTAATAAAAAGAAGGATGGCTAAAGCTGGGGTAAACAGGTTGCAGTCCCTAATCTTAAAAGTTTCAAGTTTAGGTTTCAGTTTGGGGGACCGTGTTACCTTGAAAAATGCCTTTAAAAAACATCTTACGTGTTTCCCTGGTGGCGCAGTGGTTGAGAATCCGCCTGCCGATGCAGGGGACGCGGGTTCGTGCACCGGTCCGGCAAGATCCCACATGCCGCGGAGCGGCTGGGCCCGTGAGCCACGGCCGCTGAGCCTGCGGCATCCAGAGCCTGTGCTCCGCAACGGGAGAGGCCACAAATCTTACATTCTCTCCTTACAGATAGGATCTTGAGAGGTGTGGCTGAGAGGATCAATACAAGAATCCTCTTAACCTCTGCCCGGAGGATGTCGGGGAGGACTGCAGAAACCTAACCCCTGTGATGAACTCAGCACTACCTCCCTTCACCAGACGGTGGGCGGCCGGACAGAGGCTGTACCTGTTATCATCTTGGTCTCCGGCACCTCGCGCCAAGTGCTTTATCGTCTGACACGATGAAGGTCTGTGGAAAGAAAGTTGGGTTTTAAAGCGGTTAACGATTGAAAGAACTAAAAGAGATGGGTTTAGACAGAAAGGTGGCTGCTCTACTGGGTTCTAGTATAGACTAACCCGGGGTGGGGGGACGTACAAGAAGCCACAGAAGAAAACGCGACATATCTGCATGGAGCGCAAATTGCATTCGATTATTCAACAGGGAGGGATACTACATATAAAAAACAAAAGCAGCTATAGTACGGGACTACAAAACCCCAAATCCACGTGAATTTGCAACACAAAACAGGAAGCCCTGACCCCTCCGTCGTGGCCCGACAGTCCCCACCCCGCCCGCGGGCGGCGAAACTGGGAGCGTCAGTGACTCTCCTGGGTTGCCCGGGGGAACGCAGGCGAAAACGGAACGCGCAAAGGAAGGCCGGCTCCCGAGCCAGGGCTGCGCCTCAGCTCCGCAGCGTCCCCGCTACTGGTCCCCAAGAGCACACGTCCTGCCTCCGCTCCGCCCCGCCCCGCCCCTGACGTTAGTGTGAGCCGGCGCTTTGTGAACTGTGAACTCCCGGCCCCACCCACCTGCCCCGCGGGCCCCAGAGCGCTTTCTGGCGCATAGGTTGGCGGGGGGGGGGGGGGCGCTTTTTCAGGCTGTTCACGCAGAGGCCAGAGGGGTTAAGATGGTGTCCGGTGGGTGCCCCGCGACGGCTTCCTGAAGGGTTCGTGGGTCCCGACAGCCGGAGAGCCTGCCCAGACCCTTGTCCCACACAGGTAGGAAGTAGGAAACCCAGAAATTCTGAGGTCCGAGGGCCAAAGCACAACCAAGTACGCAGCGGGACCGAACAAATGTCGGAGAGGAGAACGCAGAAAGCGTGGGGAGGCGGAACTGGTTCATGGTCACCGCCTCGCGACGTCTAAGTGACGTCGCAGAGCAAGCGCGTATTCTACTCTTTCACCTTCAGGCAGCCTCCTCAGTGTATGGGCCTACCCCTTTAAGCGAGTGATGGACAGTTATTTCGGCCTATCAATTTCCTCGTCAACATCCAATCAGATTTAAACTTCTTTCAGCCGCCAGAGGAGTTGGAAGAAGGGGGTAGAAGGAGCCAGCCCTCTCCCTCTCTTTTTCTCTCTCTCGCTGTCTCTCACTCTCTGTCTCTCTCGCGAGATCGCTGTGACCCGGCCTCTCAGAAAAAAATGCTAGAACATATGGCCCGACTTCCCAAACAGTAGGCTAAAGGACGGGGTCATAAACCAATGAAAGGGATGAGGAGGTGGGATCACCGCTTTCACCGCGCAAGAAGTACCGTTACAGGGCAGACTTTTTGTCCAATCAACGCCTCCAGACTTCGGGTCAGGTGACCATAGAGTGCGGGGGGCGGAGCTACAGTCTGGCGCGAGGAGCCGTTAAGATGGACAACGAATATAACCAATGAGGTACTCTGACTAGGGCGTTGGGAACCCAATAACAGTGGTCGGGCGGGCGCCTTCCCGGAGCGCGGGGAGATGTAAAGACAGACAAATAGTTTTCCCAATGAGACTGTAGAAGAGAGGAGCTAATTGACCAATGAAGACTGCGGGGCGGGACCCTCTGCCGCGGCGGAGTCCAAGATGGCGGCGTGCGGTTCCGCTGTGTGAAACGAGCGCGGGGCGGCGGGTTAATCAGTTCCGCGGAGAAGACCTCCGACGACCCGCTACAATGAAGGGAAAAGAGCGCTCCCCAGTCAAGCCGAAACGCTCCCGTGGTGGTGAGGACTCGACTTCCCGCGGGGAGCGGAGCAAGAAGTTAGGGGGCTCTGGTGGCAGCAATGGGAGCAGCAGTGGAAAGACCGACGGCGGCGGCGGGTCGCGGCGCAGCCTTCATCTGGATAAGTCTAGCAGCCGAGGTGGTAGCCGCGAGTACGACACCGGTGGGGGCAGCTCCAGTAGCCGCTTGCATAGTTACAGCTCCCCAAGCACCAAAAATTCCTCGGGCGGGGGCGAGTCGCGCAGCAGCTCCCGGGGTGGAGGCGGGGAGTCACGTTCCTCTGGGGCCGCCTCTTCAGCTCCTGGCGGCGGGGACGGCGGGGAATACAAGACATTGAAGATAAGCGAGTTGGGGTCTCAGCTGAGTGACGAAGCGGTGGAGGACGGACTGTTTCACGAGTTCAAACGCTTTGGTGATGTAAGTGTCAAAATCAGTCATCTCTCGGGTTCTGGCAGCGGGGATGAGCGAGTAGCCTTTGTGAACTTCCGGCGGCCAGAGGACGCGCGGGCGGCCAAGCATGCCAGAGGCCGTCTAGTGCTCTATGACCGGCCCCTGAAGATAGAAGCTGTGTATGTGAGCCGGCGCCGCAGTCGCTCCCCTTTAGACAAAGATTCTTATCCTCCATCAGCCAGTGTTGTCGGGTCCTCTGTAGGTGGTCACCGACACCCCCCTGGAGGAGGTGGTGGAGGCCAGAGATCACTTTCCCCTGGTGGCGCAGCCTTGGGATACAGAGACTACCGGTTGCAGCAATTGGCTCTTGGCCGCCTGCCCCCTCCACCTCCGCCACCATTGCCCCGAGACCTGGAGAGAGAGCGAGACTACTCGTTCTATGAGAGAGTACGCCCAGCCTACAGTCTTGAGCCAAGGGTGGGAGCTGGAGCAGGTGCTGCTCCTTTCAGAGAAGTGGATGAGATCTCACCCGAGGATGATCAGCGCGCTAACCGGACGCTTTTCTTGGGCAACCTAGACATCACTGTGACAGAGAGTGATCTAAGAAGGGCTTTTGACCGTTTCGGAGTCATCACAGAAGTAGATATCAAGAGGCCTTCTCGGGGCCAGACCAGTACCTATGGCTTTCTCAAATTTGAGAACCTAGACATGTCTCACCGGGCCAAACTAGCAATGTCTGGCAAAATTATAATTCGGAATCCTATCAAAATTGGTTATGGCAAAGCTACACCCACCACCCGCCTCTGGGTAGGTGGCCTGGGTCCTTGGGTGCCTCTTGCTGCCCTGGCACGGGAGTTTGACCGATTTGGCACCATACGCACCATTGACTACCGCAAAGGTGATAGTTGGGCGTATATCCAGTACGAAAGCCTGGATGCGGCTCATGCTGCCTGGACCCATATGCGGGGCTTCCCACTTGGTGGCCCAGATCGTCGCCTTAGAGTAGACTTTGCAGACACAGAACATCGTTACCAGCAGCAATATCTGCAGCCTCTGCCCTTAACTCATTATGAACTGGTGACAGATGCTTTTGGACACCGGGCACCTGACCCTTTGAGGGGTGCTCGGGACAGGACACCACCCTTACTATACAGAGATCGTGATAGGGACCTTTATCCTGACTCCGATTGGGTGCCACCCCCGCCCCCAGTTCGTGAACGCAGCACTCGGACTGCAGCTACTGCTGTGCCTGCTTATGAGCCACTGGATAGCTTGGATCGCAGGCGGGATGGCTGGTCCTTGGACCGGGACAGAGGTGATCGAGATCTGCCCAGCAGCAGAGACCAACCTAGGAAGCGAAGGCTGCCTGAGGAGAGCGGGGGACGGCATCTGGATAGGTCCCCGGAGAGTGACCGTCCACGAAAACGTCATTGCGCGCCTTCTCCTGACCGCAGTCCAGAATTGAGCAGTAGCCGGGATCGCTACAACAGTGACAATGATCGATCTTCCCGTCTTCTCTTGGAAAGGCCCTCTCCAATCAGAGACCGACGAGGTAGTTTGGAGAAGAGCCAGGGTGACAAGCGAGACCGTAAAAACTCTGCATCAGCTGAACGGGATAGGAAGCACCGGACAGCTGCTTCTACTGAGGGAAAAAGCCCTCTGAAAAAAGAAGACCGGTCTGATGGGAGTGCACCCAGCACCAGCACTGCTTCATCGAAGCTGAAGTCCCCTTCCCAGAAACAGGATGGTGGGACAGCCCCTGCAGCAGCAACCTCTCCCAAACTCTGTTTGGCCTGGCAGGGCATGCTTCTGTTGAAGAACAGCAACTTTCCTTCCAACATGCATCTGTTGCAGGGTGACCTCCAGGTGGCTAGTAGTCTTCTTGTGGAGGGCTCAACTGGAGGCAAAGTGGCCCAGCTCAAGATCACTCAGCGTCTTCGTTTGGACCAGCCCAAGTTGGATGAAGTAACTCGACGCATCAAAGTGGCAGGGCCCAATGGTTATGCTATTCTTCTGGCTGTGCCTGGAAGTTCTGATAGCAGGTCCTCCTCTTCCTCGGCCACCTCAGACACTGCCACCTCTACTCAGAGGCCACTTAGGAACCTCGTGTCCTATTTAAAGCAAAAGCAGGCCGCTGGGGTGATCAGCCTCCCTGTGGGGGGCAACAAAGACAAGGAAAACACCGGAGTCCTTCATGCCTTCCCACCCTGTGAGTTCTCCCAGCAGTTCCTGGATTCCCCTGCCAAGGCACTGGCCAAATCTGAAGAAGATTACCTGGTCATGATCATTGTCCGTGGTGCGTCTTAAAGTCCATATGTAACTTGTATTTAGTACTTTGACATGGTTCCTGTTTTGTGATGTGTGATGGGATACAGCATCGGATGAAATTTTCTTTTTAATTAGTTGTTTAGTTGTAGCTTTTTTCTTTTTTATATTTTTATAAACCTCTTTAAAATAGAAGTCAGGAGAGTTTAGCTATTATTTTAAGTGAAAGGGATGCCCTAAAGGTAGCAGGCAAATGGATTTACTTTAATTAGGAGTTCCCACTCTTATGAGTAACTTTTTTCCTCTTTTTCTGCAGTTTTTTCTTTTTTAACCTTAAGCTTAAAATCCTCCAAGTTACAAAACCAGAAATTTGAAAAGTCAGAATTTGGAAAACAAAGAGCCCACTGACTATATAAAGATGATAATATACACCTAAAGATGGCTTGATTGGTATGTAGGTAAATAATTCCTGTACCAGAAATGATGTTTGTGTGGCTGAAATTTGATCAGGGATCTCATTAGTATAAGCTGGTAAATCATATAGCATTGTGATTATTTTATTCAGGTGTTTTGAGTATTTCTCTTAAAATACATGGTTTATTCCCAGAGAGTTTGCTTTAACATACACATTTTTATCATTAGCTCTTGAGTTCTGTATCCTGTATATGCACTTTTGGTTTGTAGCAGTGACTGTTCAGTAAAAATTGAGGAGTATGTTACAAACCACATATGTCTTATGCTTAGACTAGTATGCAGGAAGTGAGTAGGTGCTTTTAAAATCAGAATTCTTTTGTCAGTCGTTGGTGTGTGGTGGTGGTTTCACTGACTTTTTCAGAAAGATGTAGCAGGTACAGTTCTAATTTAATTGTGCATATTTCAAAACTTGTGTTTTTCATCAGAGATGAGTTTTTATTTCTGTATCCATTCAAATTTCTGATTTCAATAATAGAAAGAAGAGTTGTCTGCAGGCTCATAAGTCATCTTTTGTTTCAGTGGGCATTAATCAGCCATAGCTGGATTGCAGATTTTTTTATGTCATCGTGAAATGCCTTTGACATACTCTCCAAATTTTGCTTGCGTTTTTATTACCATATTTAAACACTAGCGATGACATTACATTATTGAAAATATTTTGAATATCTTTGAAATTTTGTGTTTATATTTCACTGGTGTCCAACCACAGAGAATTGAAATGTCAGTTTAGGAGAACCCTTTTTTAGTGGTTTATTTTCTCAGACACCTGGAATTAATACAAAATAACAGCCCATCCTGACAGTTTTTTCCCAAAACTGAAGATTATATCAACTTCTGGTTCTTAACAAGGGTTTTTGCTGCTTAACAGTAATGGGTGTTTTCCTTGTTTGTCTTTTTTTTTTTCATCTACCCCCACCACCCCTGCCCCTAGTTTCTCAGGTCATTTGTAAGTATATTTTCCCCTGTGATTTAAATGTTGAGGACTTTAGGTAAGGCCTTTGATTAGAAACTTGAGGACCTTTGGATCATGGTCATGTTTCTAGTCTGTGTAAGTGACTTCTTGAAAGCCTGGCAGAACCCAACTGTTTTCTTTCTGTTATCAAAGTTGATAGTTTTGAAATAGCACCAATAATAACCCAGGGGAACGTCATGTAATTTTTAATTGTCCGTTATGACAGGTGTCTAATGCATGTCAGCATGAAAGCCTCATCACTCTGTGTCATCCTTTTTGGTTTTCACTATGCATTTGTAAATTTTCTTTTTAAGTTTGGAAGTTTTTGTATTTTTTGTTTTTAAACTGGAAAAACTAGCCATTTTGAGAGAAGGAAGATACTAGGCTATGAGCACAAAGGTCCTTGGTGTGCCTGTAGGGAAAATACCTGAAATCCTACAATTAAGACTTTTGGTCCTTTTTGCTTTTAAAAAGCTTTGCTTGACATGCTAATGTGGAAGTAGACACCTGTTCAGAAACTTATGCAAGTGTGCAGTCGGTGCATAAGTGGGGTCAAAGTACAATTTGCGGCTAGATACATTTTTTCCAGTTTAAATAATCTCACTAACCATTAACTTTTGAATATCTTTTGATAAGATGGCTGGACAAATGATTTTACTCTTTTAGGGAGTGAAGTCCATGACATCTAATTTTACTCTAATCCAAAGTGTGTGTGGTTTTCTTTTCTTTTTTTTTTTTTTTTAAGTTGATGTGACAGCTTACCGAAGACCAGAGTACTGTGGGTTTTGCTCCATGTTGTTTGACCCTTTATCTGACATTGTGGCTTTTGTTAGATCTGGGCAGTTTGTGCTTCAGTGTTTTTGAAAGAATGGCTTGATACCATTTCTAAATGTATGTATTATAACTAATTATGTTTAGTTTGGTGTGTACCTGCAGAGTGCCATCATTCAGATGAATCTCTTAATTTGTGTTGCTCGTTCTGTTGTGCAGGTTCATGATATTGGTAAACTACTTAAAACTTCAGAGTGTAATGAAAACAAATGTCTAAAACTATCTGGTTCTAATTCTCATTAGCCAGAATTTCGTAATCTCAACATTGGATGTTCTTTGTAACAACCAGTTAATTGTTTCTTTTACTTTAAAAAAATATATTTGTTTAATTGATTTTTTTTGGAACTCAGTTCAAATGAATGGAAAGAATTTCTTCAGGATATCATTAAACGATTTATTAAGTATTACTGGTAAAAAAAACTAATTTAGATTTTTAATCACAACTTCAAAGTTTATGAAAAATTAATCATTCAGCTCCTAGCCAATTTTTTTATATTATTTTGTTCGTTATAACCGGGATTCCTATAGTTTTCCACGCGAAAAATTTAAATTCCTGGTTTAAGATGTATATTTTGACTCTCACCTGAGAGTAGATGGAGTTTTCCCTTTAAGGATTATATCTTAAAATGTCCATCCTCTGGCTGGTATAAGCTCTTGTCACATTTTGAAGGTAATATATATATACTCTGGACCTTCTTAACTCAGATCATTTGAGATACAATAGTAAAAGTAAGGTGTGTGTTGCTTTCTGAGTCAAACACTTGTTTAGGTTTATTTAAAAACTATTTTATGAGCAGGTTTTCACTGACAATTTTTTTGCTGTTTTTTGTCTTTTTGATTTTAAATCCACTTTCTTCAGACAGTGAAATTGCTCATTTGCAGGTACAGCTTGAACTGCAGTTTGGCTCCCTGTAGGAACCACTCACCAAAAACTGTGGTAACAGAACTAGGAAATCCTGTTGAGAAGAGGGCCTTATTTTTTTTTTTGCGGTCTGTGGGCCTCTCACTGTTGTGGCCTCTCCCATTGCGGAGCACAGGCTCCGGACGCACAGGCCCAGCGGCCATGGCTCACGGGCCCAGCCGCTCCGTGGCATGTGGGGTCCTCCCGGACTGGGGCACGAACCCGCGTCCCCTGCATCGGCAGGCGACTCTCAACCACTGCGCCACCAGGGAAGCCCGAGAAGAGGGCCTTAATTACCTTTTTTGTGAAAAAAATTTTTGGAGAGAAATTTCTGGACATTTTTTTTCTGTCTGTGCCACAGTGTTTGGTTTGGAGATAGGAGTTAGGTATGAGAACAAGAAGAGAAATGGAGCTGACCCTGTTAACATTCTGGTTATAGTGATGTGCCTAAAGGGAGAAAACGATTTCAGGTAACCACGGTGAACTGTCTAGCTTAATGAAGAGTTTTATATGTATGATGTAAACAGAGTTGGAAAGTAAAAGTCCTACAGTGTTCTTTGGCTGTTTAGCGATTGTTTGTATGAGGGTTTTCTTAAAAGAAAATAACAGCTGCTGTCTTTGGTAACACAGATGAAGGTGGATTTTTAAAAGGCTTTGTATCTTGACCCCTTTCTACAGTAATGGAGTAGGTCTGTATTGCTCCATATAAATTACAGAATGAAAATAGAGGTGGTAAAAGTTTGACTAAACTCCACCTTTTTAAAGTTTCATTTTTTAAGTTATAGTTAGAATATATTGATTATAAATTGATTGTAAACTTGCTTTTTTCTGATATGTTTTACTCATTTACATGAGTACCAAGGATATTTTCAGTCCTATAATCCTCACTTAATTGCAGTCTTTAAAAAGAAATCCACCCTATTGTTCTACTTGTTGTCTATTCATACAGTAAAGTCATTTCAAGGTTTGTGCCAGTGGGTATTATTGGTGCTTTTTGAAGTCAAGGTGAACTATCCAGGAAGGTCTTGTTAATGTTATGTTCAGCTATAATGGCATAGGGGAAATATATATATTTTTAGTATTGTAAACATTTGTACTGAATAACTTTTTTCCCCTCCGCTCCCCCCCCCACCCCCCGCAAGCAAAACTGGTGAACAACGGATGAAGATACGGAATTCAAAGCTCTAATGGACCTTTTTGAAGAGAAGTTGTGGCTTATGTGGAGTTTACATGGGCCTCTTGATGGAAGAAAGCTAATCTGTTTAGTATTTGTGCATTTTACTAAAATGGCAGCTTAAAGTTGTGTATCTGCTATTGTGATGCCAATGCCGGTGTTTTAAGTGGAAAAAAAATGACCTTGCTTTGTGCTGTGTACACAAGATTTCTGGAAAAGAAAAACCCTTTTTATGGCTCACACAGCTTAAAAGTAGCTGTCACTCAAACGTGCGCTCACAGTTGAGCTGCTTTTGTTTTATTCTAAATAAATTGTTTCTTTTGAGGAAAATGTTTTTCTGCCTGGAAGTGAATTGACGGCAAACCTTTGACCCCTTTGTTTGCAGCTGAGGGGGTACTTGCTGCTGCTCAGATCTTGTATGTCTTGAGCAAGAAGCAGGGAGACCATCATTTTGACTATCACAGTGTGTCAATTCTGAAGGATCACTAGTGTTACTGTGACCCCCTTTGTTTGCAGTGAAGGGGATCTTTTGCTTCTCAGTCCTCAACTTGATGAGGAAATGGTGCTGTTTGCTGGCACGCAAGAAGCCGGGGCAAGCACCGTAAGCCTCACCACAGTGCACGAGTCGGGGGCTTTGCTGGTTTGAAGAGCCGGAGTTGCTGAAATTTAAGTTTTGATTTATTTTGTTCACCCATCACGTTTGGCCTTAGTTTCATTTTTAATTTGAAGAAAAGTTTGAAATTGCTTTATCTTGCTCTTAACATTTGCACCAAATTGCCAAAAGAAGGAGAAATGCTCCGCTTGCTTTTTAAATGTTAATGATGATGTTAATAAAGCCTTTCCTGACACATTTGAGGAGCTCCTCCATCTTCAGGGGCTTCTTACCAGAGTTATGATGCAGTGATGGGTTTAGTTCTGAATGGATGAAGAGTTCCTGAGAGCTAGCGTTTGTAATTAGAACCGTTACTTGGTATCTGTGCCTTATTTGACCTGTGGTTCCACATGCCTTGGATGTGCATGCACCGTGACGGTTTCATAGGTACGAACGCACACTCAGGCCCAGTCACTTCGGTTGGTAGTACAGATTGTGAGGAAAAAATGGAGGCATCCTTAAGGAGGAAAAAGTGTTTGCCTTTAGTTCCTGCATTATCCTGTACAGGGGCTCCTGAGCTTTGGAAGCTGTTTCCAGTACAGGAGAACAACTCCCCTGTTTGCAGCAGGAGACTTCGGTGCACAGTGACAACGCTGGAGTTCAAGAGGAAGCCAGCAGTGCTGCACCATTGGCTTCAGACACCATTGTTGTTTGCCAGTTTTAAACTTAACTAGTTGCAGACGAAGACCACCTTGAAATGCAGGCTTGTTGGGCTTGTTTTGAATTTTAACCTCGGATGGAAGAGGCCTAGTGCTGTCTGTCTCCATGCGGGATGATGATTACTTAGGCAACAGGTGATTATCAACAAAGGATGCCACGCTTATACTCTGCAAGGTGGTGTTCCAGTGGCAAACAGCTGTATAAACTCTTGTAAACAGGTAAGAGGGTTTTTAGAGGTCAAAATGCATTATAATTAATAGGGTGAGGGCTTTTAATGTTTTGGGGTATGTTTCTCTGATTGGACGTCTTTAGGCACTCTGCTTCTGTTACTAGCTTCCTCCCCTCACTAAAGTGTTGTATTAACAAAGTTGCAGGCCAGAACTTTTGTTCTACTTGGTATTTTGATTTTTTTAAGTTTTAAAATTTGTTTTAACGTTTGAAAAAATTAATGTGAGAGCCAAAGTATTAAAATCCTGTTTATGGATTTGGACCTACAAAAATTTGACGTTTTCTCTTAGCCATAGCCTTCACCCTTAGTGGTGATTTAATGGTGCTGGAAGAACTCAACTGGTATAAAAATGTTGCTTATTACAAACACTGATTTCTAAACCTCCAAGTTAAGAATATTTTAGTATGTATAGCAAATAAGTGTATTATCAGACTGGGAATGACAGATAATTTAGCCAAAATAGTTAATTTTTTTCTTTTTCCACAGGGAGATTTATTTAATTATAAAATTAGGTGGCTACAACGAACTTTAGGAGGTGAATGGGCAGTGTTGAGGAAGATCTAGCTCTTAACCATTTTCATTGTCCATTTAGCCCTGCCAGCCTTCTGAGCCCTTCCAGCCCCTCCCTCCAACATTAATCAAGTGTGAGGCTTTGGCCGCTTAATAGAAGCACAACTTCTTAAATGTATAATACAACTTAGGTTTCCTTGCTTTATTTTAAATGGGATCAAATATTTTGAAGAGAATTTTTCATTTTCATGAGATTTTTGTCTTTCATCTCTTTCCAAAGGGGAAAAGTGAAGTACGATGGTTTTTAGTTTCTCAGTATGTCATTTTCAAGTTTTTAAAACATGTGCTTATGAGTTGGCTGCCATTTAAAGCTTTGCTAAATGATCTCTCATGTACATTTCTTTAAACAGTTTATTCCTGTTGGAAATGTTAATTTCCAGTGTGTTTTCTTTCTTTGACTACTGAAAGCCCATTAAGTGGTTTTTACAATTAGTAAAAAAATATTTAAAATCACTGTGGCAATTTGAGGAAGATTTTGTTACACTCTACATATTTCTCCATGTTTGGTATCTTTCTAAGATCTCAGGCTTCATCTCAAGAAGAAGAAAAAATGTTGCAGACAGGGCATTTGTTTATTTGTATATGAAACCATGTCATGCAAAATGGAAAGATACACAGTTTTTTGAAACTACTCATGAAATCATTTTATTTCCAGCTACACCACGAAGAAAAAATATTAATTAGGTTGAGTATTAGATCTAGGGTTCTGGTTTTATAAATTGGAAACTGTCCTTTGGAATTATATGTGTGGTTTTTCCAGTGTCTTTTGTATGATCTAAATTTAGGGTGCTACTATAAAGGAAATAGTTTCAAGAACACCTCTGAGTTGACTTGTGCTCATTTTGAAGAGTTTGGTTGTATTAAAATTGAAAATGGGGATTACCCTGACTTTAGTAAAACAACCTAGATTTTATAAATTGCCACTTCGGTAGCTTAAGATACATTATTATTTACAAGCTGTTTATCTGAGGCAGTAAATTTAGTGCTTACGGCTTGTACAGCATCTATTTTTCTTCTTTGCAATAGGATATATGGTTATGGCTTATCTGACCATCACCACCATTTCCCATTCCAGTTTGCTCTTTTTAAGCTTTCCTGGTTGAAATAGGATTTTTACTTAAAAACTTGAATTACAAACTAGTTATAAGTTCTGAGCAGAGGAGTTTATTGAATAACAAAATTCCTTCAAACCTCAGATAAGATTGTTGCTAAGAAGCAACCAAAAAGAGATTTTGATTTTGAGGTAAAATTACTTAACATGCTTCTGTACCCAAATGCTGTGATATTAAGCATTCAGGTAGGGTTCCTGTATACATTAAATGCTGGCTGTATGTTAAGAACTAAGATGCTGAGTATATAGGACAAAGTATCAAATAGTCTCTACCCCTGTCAGCAACTTGTACTCTAATTGGAGAAACTAGATATAAACAGGTAAATAGATAAATATCAGGGGAAAAAGTTCATGGTTTAAGACAACTATGAGACATGTCACAGGTCAAATTTGATTAATTGAATTTTTACTGGCCATATGGGTATATGATTGAGTATATGAACTTTAAGCTGGGGTGGTCAAGAAAGGCTTTACAAAATAATTTGTTAGTTAGAGAAGGATATAGAATGGTGGAAGGAGGTTGGGATTGAGATGTTAGGCCAAGAAGCATGAATAATAATAGAAGTTGATACAAGGAAATGCTGCAGGCTGAGTCTAGAAAACTAGTAACGTAGTTGGGTCAACAAAATAGGGAGTCCTGAAAGGCAAGCCAGTTTTAGGCAGGTGGGGAGTGAGGATGGATAATCAGTTGAGGGATGCTGATGTATAGCAACAATACTGATAGCGGTCATTTATTGAATAGCATTCTGCCAAGTCCTTGACAAACATTGTCTCATCCACTTTTCACCACAGAACATAATCTGACAGCTAGTAAGTGATAGAGCCAGGGTTCTAACCAGGCTTTTGTTCTAGCTAGGGCTCTTGGTCACTGAACTGTCATACCTCACTTTTTTCCAGAGGCTGGGATGGGATTAAAGCTGCAAACTTGAGAAAATGTCTGGATAGTGTATTTCAAACTATAATGTATCAGCATTTGAGGTTCTTGGGAAACATACAGGCCCTTGGCTCCAACCCCAGAAATTCTGGGATTTGTTAGGGCCAACATGGCCCAGGAGTCTTTGTTCTTTTACAAGCCCTCTGGGTAATTCTGATGTAGTCTGTGGTCAGTGGCCATGGGTTGAGCAACACTAACCCACAGAGAGTAGAGTGTTGAAGTATAAACTTGGGGTAATGGCATATTTAAGTCATGGGAAGGGAAGATGGTTCTAGAAAAGAGGCTCAGGTAGAGCCGGAATAGTGTTCAGATTCTGAAGCTGAGGGGAGCTTCCAGAAGATAAATTCAGAGCTATTGAAGAGACAAGCAGAATGAAACTGCACATGCCGTGGAATTTATTACTTAAAATTGTCACTTAAGTAATAGTTTTATAGTCATGTAATTATATCTTCCAGGAATTCAATCTAGCTTAGTATTTAATTTTACCTTATAACTGTCTGTGAAGAAGCGTTGCTGTTTAGTTTGTGAAATGCTAAAGGGTTACCAGAAAAGTTTTATGACTTGGCTAAGGGGTACTGATTGAGGTATCCTTGAGTTTTCAGTTAATCTAAAAAATAATGTGATTGTAGTCTATCTTGAAATTGAAAGCGATTGTAGGATTGAGTGAGTATATGTGTATGTACACAACGTAAGTTGTTCCATGAATGAACCATCACTTTTCTCTACTACCTCCTAACTAGGTTACTAATAGGATTGAGATACAATGGAATTATAGGTAAAGTTGAGTGTATCTTTGACTTGTAAATGGTTGAAAGATTTCCCATTTTGAATTATCAATACTTGGTTTGTCTTTGATTGGTGTAGCTAATTATTTAATTCTTCAAATATTTAGGTACCTGTTAGGTATCAAGTAGTATTCTAGGTCTTGGGAGTATATTGGTGAGGAAAACAGCTCCTTATGTCTCATGGAGCTCATATTTTGATGAAAGAAGGGAGGTAGTAAACTAAGTTAGGGCCTTGTTGCCAAGGACAAAGGGTTTAGATTGTATTCTAAAGCTGAATGCAATGGAAAGCCATTGGAGGTTTTAAGGAGGGGGAGGAAGTGATTTGATCAAGATTTGACTATGTGTCTCAGGAAAGTAACAAATAAATGTCTTTCCTATTTCTTTCAGTTATTCCCAAGATCTAGAATAGTGCCTCGTATATAATAGGTACCCAAATATTTGAAGAATTAATTAATTAGCTACAGAAATTGAAGACAAACACAGTATGAGTAATTTGAAACAGGAACTCTTTCAACCATTTACACATCAAAGATAAAATTTCCTTCAAAGATAAATGAACATTTCAAATTCTTTGCAAGACTGTGAATATGTTCTTGCTCAGAGATAAACAGTGTTCTTTTATTTAAATACTGTAATAGAGATTTTATTTCTTCTTCAGGCTCATAATTGTTGACTACTCTGAGGCCTTCCTCCTTGTACATCCTCAGTTTGTCAACATGTCATTTTTTATTTCTGCTTTCAGCAAACTGTCATGACAGTTTACACTATAGTCACATATAGTTTCTGCTATAACACACTGACCGTGTTTTCTGTATTTCATAACTTGTAATTTTTCTAGTGGTATCAAACCAAACTTCCATACCAAAAATCAATTTAGGGGGGTTTTGTGGAATGGCTGTCATCCTGTGCAAGCCAGTTACATGTGTGTATACAGTTTTAAAAGTACCGAATTAGTATCTGACCTTTCTCACGTAACCAGCAGATTTTCCTTTTACCCGAGCAAGGGGCTGAATGAAAAGCTGTCATGCATAAGCTTGTTATTGCATCTATGTTCAGGATAGAAATATTATTACAGGTAAAATTAAC
>RJWK010040527.1:0-14446 GCA_004363435.1 Platanista minor | reverse complement strand
GGTTGCTTCCATGTCCTGGCTATTGTAAATAGAGCTACAATAAACATTGTGGTACATGACTCTTTTTGAACTATGGTTTTCTCAGGGTATATGCCCAGTAGTGGAATTGCTGGGTGGTGCATACACTTTAAATGCTAAAGTTGTTTTTGTATCTACAAGACTTCTAAAAAAAAATAACAAAACATATTTAAACAAATTGATGAATAATTTAGGAAGAACTCAAAGGAAGTCAGACAGTAGGAACATCTGTCACTTAAGTTCTCTAAAGGTAGTGATAGAGATGAAGTTGTAACTGTAACCTCACCAAATGCAAAAACTGTACAAGAAATAGATGTGCATGTACTCAGTGATTTCCAAAAATCTGCAAAGGTACATTCCTCTTCAGTTATGTCTACAAGTCAGCCAGCAAAGGAGTTATTGATACATATGGCCACAGGCATTAGTGTTAGTACAGAAAGCCATGTGGTCTCATAAAACTCTTTCGCAAAGCTTTTATTTCACATTCATCTGTCTTTTGCTTTTGTCTGATGATTTTATTTCCTGACTTATTAGCAGTCTTGACTGTCTTTAACAACTCTTTAAATCTCATGCAGCCAAAGGGTAATAAAGAGAATAAATAACCACAACAACAACTTGGGCAAAACAAGTCAATGACAAGCAGTTGTAGTTACAAACTTATCACAGAAGAAATCCATACACCAAATTCACATAAACATGTATACATTAGTTACAGCTCACAACCTCCTACCACTTTTGCCTTCTGTTCCCTAATTCAGGACACTTGGTAAACCTCTGGCCTAGAGTGGTATTTTATTTTTGAAACAGTTAAAGATTTATGAGTAGAATACAGTTGCTTGTTAGAGAGAACTTGTCCTCCTTCCTCTCTCGTCAGCAGGGAATCCTTACAATAAGCATGGCAAGGTTTTGCATGCCAGAATTGGAAATATATTTCTTTTTCTTGCCTAATTGCTCTGGCTAAGACTTCCTGTGCTACACTGAATAGAAGTGATCTTCTTCCTGATCTTAGAGGAAAAAAGGTCAGCTTTCTACCATGGAGTATAATATTAGCAGTGGGCTAGTCCTATATGGCCTTCATTACCCTGAGGTACAGTCCTTATACACCCAATTTGTTGAAATCTTTTTGATCATAAAAGGATGTTGAATTTTGTCAGATGCTTTCTTCTACATCTATTGAGATGATATTATTTTTATCCTTCATTTGTTAATGTGGTATATTGTATATATTGATCTGTGTATGCTGAACCAGGGATAAATCCCAGTTGATCATGGTATTTGATCCTTTTAATGTACTGTTGAGTTTGGTTTGCCAATATTTTGTTGAGGACTTGCTTATCATGGGTACTGGTCGGTAATTTCCTTTTCTTGTAGTATCTTTGTGTGGCTTTGGTATTAGGGAAATGCTGCCTTATAAAATGAGTTTGAAAGTGTGCCTCCCTCTTCAATTTGCAGAATTGGAGAAGGATTGGTGTTAACTCCTCTTAAATGTTTGGTAGAAATCAAGCCATCTTTTCTGTGTTGGGAGATTTTTGATTACTGATTCAATCTCCCTACTAATAATTGGTCTGTTCAGACTTATTTCTTCATGATTCAGTCTTGGAAGGTTGTATGTTTCTAGGCATTTTATAATTTTAACAAAAATTTTTAATGAAGTTTAAGAAATAGACTCGAAGGGCTTCCCTGGTGGCGCAGTGGTTGGGAGTCCACCTGCCGATGCAGGGGACACGGGTTCGTGCCCCGGTCCGGGAGGATCCCACATGCCGCGGAGCGGCTGGGCCCGTGAGCCATGGCCGCTGAGCCTGCACGTCCGGAGCCTGTGCTCCGCAACAGGAGAGGCCACAACAGTGAGAGGCCCGCATACCGCAAAAAAAAAAAAAAAAAGAAAAAAAAGAAAAAAGAAATAGACTTGAATATAAATGGTTAATTTGTTTTTGACAAAGGTAATTTGTCAAAACATAATTCAATAAGGAAAAGATAATCTTTTAAAAAATGGTGCTAGAACAATTGAATATCCATATGAAAGCAGGTGAACCTTGAACCTCGCCTCATACCACATAATTAAGTTGTCTCAAAATGGATCTTAGACCTAAATATAAGCACTAAAATGCAAAATTTCTAAAAGAGAACACAGGTGAAAATCTTAATGACCTTGGGTAGGGCAAATATTTCTTAAATAATACACAAAAATCACAAACCACAAGAGAGAAAAATAAATGTGACTCTGTTAAAATGAAAAGTCTTTCTTCTCCAGGACATTGTAAAAAATGAAGAGATAAAGGGTAGAGGGTTTCTTTTGGGGGTGATGAAATGTTAAAAAAATTGACTGTGATAATGGTTGTATAACTCTGTGAATATACTAAAAGTTACTGAAGGCTTTTAATGAGTGAATTGTAGGGTGTCTGAGTTCTATCTCCATAAAGCTCTTACCAAGGGAAAAAAAAAAAAAAGAGAATCCACAGTCTGGGAAAACAATATTTGCAAAACATATATACCATAGAAGACTCATAACCAGAATAAAGAACTACAAGTCAATAATAACAAGACACACAACTCAATAAAACATAGGCAAAAACACAATGATGGGGTATGTCAAAGGGACACAGGAGTCACGTGAAAGAGTTACTAATGACCAAAGCTGAAACGATAAAATATAGTAGTACTGGCTTATAACTCAAAGTATAAAATGAATACCCATGATTCCATACTGGTATAAACAAATGACTGAACCAGCAAGAGCCACCACTGTCCTTTACCTCACTGGAAAGGATTCCATGCATGCCAGGTAGAGTTGCAGGAACATGTAACAGTGTGAGGAAAAAAAACCCAGATTTCCGGCAGGGTGTGTAAAAAGAGGAGACCCAGGGAACTAGAGAGTTCTAGGGAGAGCACAGAGAGGGAAAAGGTTGAAAAATCAACCTCATAATGTTTTTTTATGATATCCTGGGCTCACCTCCAAGTGGAATATTACATTAGTATTATCTTGGCAATAGGGCACGATAAATTTAGACCACAGGAGTGGTCTAACCCGCACACAAATGATCTGAAAACAGAACTGATGTTGAAACTAAAACTCACAGAAGGTGCATCAGAGCTTAAAGCCTGAATCTTCCCAGGGTGACTGCCCACTAAAACAAAGTATCAACATTCTCCACACAATTTAAACGAGAATAGGAGTCTTACGGCATAATGTTCAAAATGTTCAAGATGCCATCCAAAATTACGGCACATACAAAGGACTAGGAAAATCCCAACTCACATGGGAAAAGATCACAAATGTCAACAATGGTGAGATGACACAGATGTTGAAATTATCAAAATTCACTGAATTTTCCATTTAAAAGTGGTGGATTTTATCATATATAAATTATGCCTCAAAAATCAGCAAAACGGGGCTTCCCTGGTGGCGCAGTGGTTGAGAGTCCGCCTGCCGATGCAGGGGACGCGGGTTCGTGCCCCGGTCCGGGAGGATCCCACATGCCGCAGAGCGGCCGGGCCCGTGAGCCATGGCCGCTGAGCCTGCGCGTACGGAGCCTGTGCTCCTCAACGGAAGAGGCCACAACAGTGAGAGGCCTGCGTTCACACACACACACACAAATCAGCAAAATGAGAATAAGTTTTAACAGGAGGATAGAAATACTACATTAGTATTATTTTGGCAATAGTGCACAATAAATTGATTCTTGTGGACTCTTCTGAAACTAAACCACTATTCACAACGTTATTTCGTTGAGAAATTACGTTTTAAGTTTCAAACATCAAAAAGTCTTCTGGCACCCAGTCCTTTCTTAAGTTAGTGACCAAACACTTCAGAAAATGTGGTACCATAGGGCTCTCATCTTAAGCCCAGGAACATGAGATTTTTGATTAATTGGGTATTAAATTATACATAAGCATGCCTTAATGCGATTAATATTTTTCAAAGGATTTTGGAGATGGTACACTGGAGGAAGGGTAGGCTTTTAGGCAAGCCTCAAATGATGACTCAGCTGTTGTGCTGACATGAACATGAAGGACAGAACTATTAAACTCTTTCTTCCTCTCGTATTGAAATTCTGCTAGAAATTAATGAGTTCTGCTTTTGTAGAGTCCCTCTCTTTAAATTCTTCAGCCTTTTCCTAGAAAGAACCACAGAGACTAATAGGACTCTAATTTTTATCTTTACTTATTATTAAATTATTTGGAGAGGGACGTATGTACACAGATTTCAAGAAGTTTGCCCAAATGAACATTTATTTTCTCAAAGGGAAAAATCTGTGAAACTCATCTTCTTTGATTCTAAATAAATGAATAATCATAATTGGTATCCATGTTTGGGAGCTCATTTGCAAACTGTTCCTGTAACTGTGTCACTCATTTACAGGCACAACTGAGCGAATCAGTACATAATACTGCATCTTACTTATTTGCATTAATTGTGATCAATTGTCACAGTTTGTTTGTAAGACTGAATAATTTTTAATCCAAAATAACTATGCTGATTATCAAATGATTCTGTATTATTTCGGTTTTTTTTTAACCTTTGGAAAATTTTTAATATAATCATTGCATTCTTGGATTTTGAACTACGGAGCTTTTTAATTTTACTGTGCTTGCTTTATTTCTAAGAATTTAGAGGTTTTTCCAACTCATTCTATCAACCGCTCATTAGCAAAGTAAACTAGGGTGATATTTATATGTTGTGATTTTTAAGTACAATAAACATTAAGATATAGCAATGTAACATTAGAACATATACACACATGAATCCCAGCATGGATCATATCGACTTTGTTTCTGATGGTGTTAAAATCCCATCCATCCTACAAACCCTATTCAATACAACCTTCCTGGATGATCCTAAAAATAATTAACCATTCTTTTTTATGTTCCTCTCAAAGCCCTTGCATCTACTGTCACATTTCTGCCAGCATATCTTCAATTTGGGTGAGTTTTCCTTGTAACTCGACCTTGAACCTGTGGGGATCTCAATAATAGCATTTTTCCCCCTGATTTTAAACTAAAGAATAATATCTCCACTGCCTTATTCTGGATTATTGTTCAGAAAATATTCACTTCCCTTCCCCTCCCACTGTGGGTGGTATATTCTTCCCTACCCCTTGATTTTGGCTGGCCAAGTGACTTGCTTTAGCCAGTGGACGTGAGGCAAACCGAGGCTAAGAATGTGCTCGGTCAGCGTGCCTTGCCCTTCCCCATGAAAAGACACATCCCAGGTAGTATGTGGCTGAAGGAAGATTAATTTGTAGAACAGATCTGAACCCAACTTTCAACATAAAGCTCAGTGCAGCCAGTTGTAGCCTAGGCTGGATATAGGAACAAGAATAAATGATTATTGTTTTAAGTCACTGAATTTTGGGGTGGTTTGTTCCTCAGTAGGATCTGACTGATACACTTGTTAATGTGAGGTGTCATAACACCAACAGGGAACCGTAATGTAAACTACGGGCTTTGGGTTTATGGGATTACGATGTGTTCATGTAGGGTTACCAACTGTAACTAATGTTCCACTCTGGTGGGGGATGTTGATAACTGGGTACGTTTTGAATGTGTAGGTGCTGGGATTATATGGTAAATCTCTGTGCTTTCCCCTCAATTTTCCTGTGAACTTTAAACAGCTCTGAAAAACTTAAGTCAATAAAAATGTTTCAGGGCTTCCCTGGTGGTGCAGTGGTTGAGAGTCCGCCTGCCGAGGCAGGGGACACGCGTTCGTGACTCGGGCTGGGCCCGTGAGCCATGGCCGCTGAGCCTGCGCGTCTGGAGCCTGTGCTCCGCAACGGGAGAGGCCACAGCAGTGAGAGGCCCGCGTACTGCAAAAAAAAAAAAAAAAAAAAAAAAGTTTTAAAATAAAAAAAAAGTGAGGTTTCATCCTTTACGAATATGTCTACGTTAAATTACATTCTGGAATAATCTCCAGAATAACATAGCTCTGAGTTTCCCACGTTCTAAGTACAGTGTTAAATCAAGATTGGGTTGCTTTCCTCTACTGGCATTACCTTACACTTGCCTACGGTAATGCTAATGTTTCTCTTTTCTGCCCACTCAGTCTTTGAAGATTTCCCTGTGATTTCTCCTTACCACGTTGTTCTTCAGAAGAATTGGGAGTTATCTGCAAACATGCCACTCTGCACCTTGTCTTCTAGAATCACATCATATTTTTAGTACGGGCTTTTTTTTTTGAGCCTGGTCAGGAACCATCCACAGCACCATCATCTAGAACTTTTGTTGAAATTACCAATTACTGGGCCAGCTCCAGACTTACTGACTCAGAATCTCTAGGGTAGGATCCAGGAATTTACATTTTTAACAAGCTCCCTGGGAAATTCTTATATTACAGCCAAGTTTGTGAAACACTTGAATACTATGAATATGGTAACTAACCAGATCCCCAGCTAATACCTAGGCTAGCTCTAGAGGACTTAAATGACTATCTATCATCATCCAGAAATACATCTGCTAACCCGTTAGTTTTGTTTCCTATATGTTCATTTTCTACCTACTTCATTCAAAACATTGCTTTTCCTTCTCTCCACTTTTAATCACATGAAAGCTCAGTTTTCTTTTTCGTAACCTTGGTAGAGAGTATTTTTAAAGGCCTTCTGATTATCTAAATTAATTTTTTCTTTTTCTTAAAATAAATTTATTTATTTATTCATTTATTTATTTTTGGCTGCATTGGGTGTTCATTGCTGTGCACGGGCTTTTCTCTAGTTGTGGTGAGCAGGGGCTACTATTCACTGCGGTGTGCGGGTTTCTCATTGTGGTGGCTTCTCTTTTTGCGGAGCAGAGGCTCTGGGTGTGTGGGCTCAGTAGTTGCGGCTCGTGGGCTCTAGAGCGCAGGCTCAGTAGTTGTGGTGCACAGGCTTAGTTGCTCTGCGGCATGTGGGATCTTCCCGGACCAGGGCTCGAACCTCTGTCCCCTGCACTGGCAGGCAGATTCTTAACCACTGCGCCACCAGGGAAGTCCTAAATTAATTCTTCAGTGGCTTCTCTCTATTAACAAATTTATATTTTCTCTCAAAACTGTGGTTTTTGGGTTAGTCAGATACTTTCCCTACAGAAACCACACTCCCCACCCCTCAAAGTGTATTTTGCTCTCAGTGACTCTCTCCTTTAATGGAGTGAGTTCACTGGCTGGCCGCGTATGGAAATGACTCACAAATGTTAATTCATTGAGTTTCTGATGGAAAGAACTCAACTGGTAGCCAACCAGGTTTTCAGCAATTTGCCAGTTAAATGATAGATTTTGGTCAACTGCTCCCAAATCAATGTTGCCGCCAATTTGTTTTATCTTCGAACCAAAAGACAATTTGAGACATACAGATAAAAAGTTGCTCATCAGGCTTCCCTGGTGGCGCAGTGGTTGAGAGTCTGCCTGCCGATGCAGGGGACACGGGTTCACGCCCAGGTCCGGGAAGATCCCACATGCCGTGGAGTGGCTGGGCCCGTGAGCCATGGCCACTGAGCCTGTGCGTCCAGAGCCTGTGCTCCACAATGGGAGAGGCCACAACAGTGAGAGGCCCGCGTACCGAGAAAAAAAAAAAAAAAAGTTGCTCATTGTCACTAATTATTAGAGAAATGCAAACCAAAACTACAATGAGGTACTGCCTCACACCGGTCAGAATGACCATCATTTAAAATTTTTTTTAATTAATTTTTATTGGAGTATAGTTGCTTTATAATGTTGTATTAGTTTCTACTGGACAGCAAAGTGAATCAGCTATAGAATGACCATTGTTTAAAAGTTTACAAATTATAAATGTTGGAGAGGATGTGGAGAAAAGAGAACCCTCATATTGTCGGTGGGAATGTAAACTGATACAGCCACTATGGAGAACAGTATGGAGGTTCCTCAAAAAATTAAAAATAGATCTAACATATGATCCAGCAATCCCTCTCCTGGGCATATACTCAGACAAAACTATAGTTCGAAAAGATACATGCACCTCTATGTTCATAGCAGCACTATTTACAATAGCCAAGACATGGAAACAACCTAAATGTCCATCAATGGATGAATAAACAAGATGTAGTACATACAACAGAATATTACTCAGCCATAAAAAGAATGAAATAATGCCATTTGCAGCAACATGGATGGACCTAGAGATTATCATACTAAGTGAAGTCAGAAACAGAAAGATAAATACCATATGATATCACTTATATGTGGAGTCTAAAATATGACACAAATGACCATACCTACGAAACAGAAACAGACTCACAGACATAGAGAACAGACTTGTGGCTGTCAAGCGGGAGGGCGGGTGGGGGGAGGGATGGAGTGGGAGTTTGGGATTAGCAGATGCAAACTATTACATATAGAAAGGGGAAACAACAAGGTCCTACTGTAGAGCACAGGGAACTATATGCAACATCCTGTGATAAACCATCATGGAAAAGAATCTGAAAAGAATATATGGTTGTTAACTGAGTCACTTTGCTGTACAGCAGAAATTAAACACTACATTGTAAATCAACTACACGTCAATAAAATTTTTTAAAAAGACAATTTGATCTTTTCTATCTAACAGTCAATGCAAATTTTATTCAGGCTCTTTATTACTATGTAGGTGGTACAGAAAAAAGGCCAAGAGCCTGGGCTTGGGAGCCAGAGTGCCTGGATTTGCACCCTGGCACACTGTGTGGTTTCAGTTTCCCCCACTGTATAAATGGCCACGGTAATAACATATTACAGAGGCCTGTGAACAACATGAATAATTACATTTAAAAGTGCTTGAACAGAGGCTGGCTCATCCAAAGTCAAGATGTGAAGTTGTTAATATTACTTCCAAATCCTCAAGTGTATTCTTGGCACTGTTAGAAATCTTTAGTTGGGCTCCTTTGTACTTAATCACTCCTCGTTCTGTTTTCTTAAATGTTTTACTTCAAAATGTATCATACATACAAAAGTGTGTCCATAAGGCATATGCATGTTTTAAAGAATAATAGTAAAATACACATTTGTGTACCCAAACAGCTCCAGATATAGAATTGTAATACATTTTCGGGCCCACTGTGTTCCTCACTTACCTCATAACCCTCCCTTCACCATCCCAAATGGTGTGCTTCTCATTCCCTTGCTTTTCCTTAGAGTTTTACTACCTGTTTATTACAATTTTCAAGGGAACTTTGCAAGTTGCTCATAAATTCTTCTATGACCTATTTTCTTGTCCACACTTCCCATCTGCCACCTTTTTTTTTTAAGCTCCCCTGTTCTCTTAAAGTGAGGGACTGTCACAGATTCTGAAAGATGTTTTGTTCCTCACAATGGTCCATTTTTTTCTTCACTGCCTAGTTTCTGAAGGCTTCCTCTATCCTCCCCAGGACTCCGTCAGCTAACGTTTTGGCATCGCCAGTCGGGTTTATG
Source organism: Platanista minor (assembly GCA_004363435.1). Lineage (NCBI taxonomy): Eukaryota > Metazoa > Chordata > Mammalia > Artiodactyla > Platanistidae > Platanista > Platanista minor. The sequence continues at coordinate 5,064 of RJWK010040527.1, read as the reverse complement.
GTTAACACCCAGCATCGTGAGTCTGGACCAGGGTACCACGGTGTGGTCCTGACACTGGCCTGAAGTGCTTAGGGAGGGAATGTCCACAGTCTCAAATCATTCTTTATGCTCTTTGCCTGGTGTAAAAGCCGAGAAAAAAACTATATTTTGCAAGCATAAAAGGGATCTTTGAAACCTATCTGGTGTGTCCGTGTGCAAAAGGCTAAGGCATCACAAAAGGAACTAAATGAGACTGTGATAAAACTTACTCAGTTTTCTGTTCTAAATTAAATTTCTGTGCCAGATACCAAAGGTTTCCTCTCTCTGTCCTTCTTTTAAGTAGTTCTGATGGCAATTAAAAAGGGCCCTGTGGTCATTACACTGTGCTCTATTCTAACCACTTCTATCATCTAACGATGCTATTTTGGCCAATGACTATTACAAGGATTTTTAAAATTAAAATACAGTTTTAAATAGAAACACTCAATAAAATATCTCAACAGATGTTTTTCCTACAAAGGAAATGGAACCACAGAAATTCAAAACTAATCCATCCACCTTGCTCAATAAAGACTCTGCTGTTCATTTGCTGTGGTCATTGATTTTTGGAGGTAATAACAGAGGTTGAGAAGAAGTAAGGTTTTTAAAAGGTGGATGTTTTTGTCATTCACAAAGGAGCTTTGTGAAGGAGACTTTGAAAAAGTCTGCTCCTTTTTCAGACAAAAAGGTAGAACTGCCTATTTCAGACAAAAAAGGTAAAAATTTATCTTGTGTTAAAAGGATAACTATTTCAGAGTAAAAGTAACACTTTTGTGCTATGAAGTTGACTATTTCAGAATATACTACTTTCTCATGGGCTATGAAGTCACCCGATGACTGATTTAAACTATAAAAACATCAGAGTCAGACTGTTCTATTTATTTTGTCTCCACTTTAAAAAAATTTCAGAAAAGAATTCACATCGCCCCAACCCTAATCCGTTAGCTACCAAATAAAGTATCTTAAATAAATATAAGTATGATTTAGAGACACTGGAAAATATCTGAATTCCTCCACCGATTTATGTTTCTTACATGCAATCTTATAGAGATCACTTCTAAAACTCAGCTATTAATGTATATTATGCTTTGATCCCAATATACAAAAATATTATTTAGTGGAGACTAAGTTATCCACACAGCAGACCCTTTCTTAACAAGGTGATCTAGAAGTCATTGGGACGAGTGTGGCCAGAGCGCATGAGTCAGCTGACAGCATCCTAACCGAGCAGCTCCAAGCCAGATGAGCATGGAAGTGCTGCATGAAAAAAAACATGACAGGTTCATGATCAATTTCCACCTGAAATCCACATGCCACAAAGATGTTGCTTCTTTCACAAAGGTGGAGCAAACTCTCTGCATTGGAAATGACAGAGAAGGGGATAAAGGAGAGACATCATGAAGAACTTGCAAACCATGAGGGTACCAGGAAGATGCAGTAAACATCACCTATCTACCTGGTACTTCAATTCCTCCAAATCACCTTCCTAAGGCAAGCTGAGGAAGGCAGTTGTTGCCACCGGACGGACAGACAGTTCACTACTATTGTAACATCTGACTAGTCTAGCTACTTCCTAATCTCACCCACTTGCTTTTCCTTGATTGATGACACAAAGAACCTGATGATGGCTGCATAACCCAGACAGGAAAACAGAGGATAAGATCAAGGTCTCTACTCTGGGCCTGTCACTTTTACCCAAGATGTGTGATATCATTTGGAGTTGGATTCTGGGGTCTTGACAGGTTTGTCCGCCAACAGAAATCCGCACATGTCTTTAAAAGTCCTCTTAGTCCCCTTAGCCTTTTCCGGGAAGGGCAGAACTATCTGAAAAATATTGTCTCCATCGTGGCTGGAGTCAACACAGTTCCATGATAGCTTCTGTTTTGATCAATCTATTTTACACATTTTTCAAAGCACAAACACAGATCTGTAGACTGGTGTAACTATGAATCCAGTCCTTTGAAAGAGCCTCTCAAGTTTATAGGCTACGAATGTGAAAATTCCTTAGGATCAGCCATTTGATTAGCTACGTGACCAGCTATCCAAAGGCTGCGCGCTTTCCAGACACCATGACCGCTCTGCTAGTAACGGACCTCGAAGGGGCAAAAGGAGAAGCCTGAGTCCCCACGCTGGGCAATGCCAGGGAGACCTGCAAGCAACCAGAGCCTCAGCCAAGAAAGACAACTAGGAAGTTTGCTTGAATTCTCTTTCCCGACCCGATGTGTTCACGGAACATGAACCTGAACTTGAGTCGGTGCTGACACGTTCTTTGGGAGCGTGATAGACAAGAGTTCAGCACCATCGACACCCCACAAAACCCCAAATCAAACAAAAGGGCAAAGAGTTATGCCTTCTTTGCAGCTGGAGACATGGAGGTGACATGAAGGTCACATGTTGCTTCTTAGGCATTTTAATTAGTGTCCTCTAGGAAACTTCCTAGCAGTAAATAGAAAGAAGAGGTTCTGAGAGTCAATCTGACAACACTGCTGAGAACACATGAGGTCTGAAGGGGAACCAGACCTCAAGCACCATCTATGTGACATGCTGAACAGTAGTGACCATGAGCTATGGGTAGATAAAATGCTCTAAGGACACAGTGTCAGGCTCCGATTGCTGTCGCCTAGCCACCAGGTGCCGAGAAAGACGGCAACGGGGACCATCCTAACCAGTGAAAAGGGAGAGCTTCTCTGGGTAGACTCTTTGGAAGCCTTCAAGGAAAAAAAATTGGGCAGCTTTGGCCCATTAAGCAATGAACTCTGGAAACAAAGAGGGACTAAAGAGTAAACCAAAGAATTATTTACATGAGCACAGAAGGTCCTGGCTGTCACACTGCTTATTTTAGCCACACATACTCCATATGTTTGATGACAGAATTAGACTCAGAAAAGATCTCATTAAGCTGGATAGGCCATTCCAACAGAATGGAATTTAGTAGAGATAAATGAATATTATATTTAGGCCCAAAGATACAACTCCAAGAACATATGAGCTGGAGCTTAAGCAGCCTCATGTGTATATGACTTAGGAGTTACAGGTGGGAATCAACAATGAAGCAAACTTGACCAAAAAATAATTTCATTAATTATGCAGAAAAAAAGGACAACCCTATTATGGACCAAATGTAATGCACTGTGCTGCGTTCTGGATGCCATTCATGAGGAACGTGCCCAAAGAAGAGGAACACATGAAGTCACGGAAAATGCCCACTCAGGGGATGTGAAAAGTCAAGGATATTATAAAGCCCTCACATTTTTGAAGGGTTATGACATAAATAAGAGACTGGAGTTATTCTATGGGGCTATTATGGGTGAAATTAGAGCCAATGATGGGCATTACAGTTTAATCATTCACTCAACAAATATTTGTTGCTTCTACTATGTGTCAGGCATTGTGCTAGGTAGCAGAATTGCAAGATAAAGGAAATTTTCCCAGTACTTGGATCTTTATAGAAATAACCTAGGCTCTAGAATGAGTGCGGAGTCCCTGAAGATCTTAAGGTCAAACCTGGAGGCTACATTTCAGCCTTAGACTGTTTGGACATAGGACAGATGAATTGTAAGCTCCCTAATTCCGTGTTTTATGATCAACGATGAGTTACGCTATATATTTCTCTTTTTCAGTTCTTCCACATTCTAAGAGACAGGTTAACTAATTCAACATAGTTCTCATTAGAAAGCAACAGAAACCAACACTGGCAAACTTAATTCGAAATGGCATTTATTAAGGAGAATACTGGGTTTCTCATAGACACTCCAGGAGCCCTGCAAAGCTAGGCTTGAAGACCTTACAGTCAAGAGAAGCTGCCCAGCGTGCATGATGGGGCTGGTCTGGGGAAGACGCCTCTCTGTGAGTGACAGGCACCATCCCTATCAGGGGGCACTGGATGGTGGGCACTGGATGGTGCAGCAAGAAAACAGCAGCCTGGAAACCAGAGGAAACTGTCACCATTGTCCTCAACCTCACTGGTATGGATTCCATACATTCCCTACATCCTTGGACCACAATTCCAATTTTGAATCAAACTGGCAGAGCCTGGATCACGAGCTTAAGCCCCAGCTTCAAGGGAGGCTGGAGTATCTGGCATTTTCACCTTTTATAGATGGGCTCTGCCTCAGAAGGCAGGGGATTCTATCAGGATGTTCAGACGCTGAGAGTCCCCCAAGACTAACACAGATGTAAAAACACTTAATGGAAGTTACAGCAATTCTCCTAACAATACTTTAACCAAGCCCCATAACTAAAACAGAAGGCCGAAAGGTGAGAAAATCAAAGTTGACAAAGTAGCTTCCCTAATGTTGGAGTATTTGCTTCTCGGAATCCCTTTTTAGGAAGAATTCTGACAGTCATTGATTGGAAATTGTCATGGTAGGTCTGAAGGGAACTGATAACAGGAGAAAAACCAAAGAGAAAGTAGGGAGTTCCAGGCTATGTTACAGCAGATGAGGTTGAAGTCACCCTATAGGAAAATTCATCACCACAGCAAGACTAGAGTAACTTACTAGTATCACAGGACTGGGAGAAGCCTCCAGCAGCTAAGGAATCTATCACACAGTGTCGCGGGGGGCCTGCATTTCCAAAAAGATGGCTGGCAGCCCCCTTTTTCAAAGGGCCTGTAGAGAAGGTCATTTGATAACCTCCACTAGATAAGGCAGAATTGCAGATGACTTATATCTCATGCTCAGAATGTCCTCTGATAATGCCTTACTCTTTTCATCCAGCTGCCCGGCCCGCTCCAACCCCCAGGAGTGAAAACAGAGAGGAGGGGCTCACCATCTCTTCCATCAGTTTCACTGTGGTTTCCAACAGGACAGTGCTGGGGGCAGGGCAGAGCAACCTCACAGGCAACACTGGGATGCATCAGCTGGGGTGACACCTCCAAATGCTAGACTCCCCCCCAGGAAGTGTGAGTTTGCTAATCATGCCCCTGGGACAGGTGGGCACGTGGAGAGAGAGATTAGCTATCCCAACAGCTGTCAAGCTGGGGCTCACTCATTAACACCCACGTTTCTCTTTCATTCTTTCTTTTTTTTTTTTTTTTTTTTTTTT
>RJWK010040526.1:0-19932 GCA_004363435.1 Platanista minor | reverse complement strand
CCCTTCCCCCTTCTCGCCTCCCCACTCCTTCACGTCTCTCACCTACCACTTCCCTGCGGGGACAGGGACACCACTTGGAGTTGCCATGTTCTCTCCAAACAGCGGGGGTGAGTTCATGTGAGTTCCAGAATCCCTGTGGAGCCTGAAAAGCCAACTTCTTAAAGAGCTGACCACGTTGTGAAATGAATACATTTCTCTCCGTCAGCTGGGTTCATGTGTATTATAGCTATGTCTCAGCATTAAAACAAGGCCACGAAAATATCTTTATCTCAGTTGACGGATGTTCATTTCTTGAACCCTGACTGTAAGCCCTGTAGTAAGTGTCCTGGAAAGTACTGAAGATTTGAGACACGTCCTCTTCCTGTGTTGAGGGAGCTTACAGGCTTGTTGGGGAGACGATGTGCAGATGTCCAGAAAGACCCTTCATAGTGCAAAGGGGTGTGTGAGTGTCACATGACACAGGCAGCTATAGGTTGCTGGGGAGTAAAACATAGGCTTGAGCCCAGGGGCCTGAGTCACGTTCCAGGTTCACTACTGACTTGTTGATTTAGTCAAATTATAGTGACTCTCTGGGTTTCAACTGTGTCACCTGTAAAAGGGCCCAGGAGATAATGTCGCAGGGAGAACATCTACCTGACATGCCCCAAGCCTGGTCTGACATTGCCCCAGCTGCACTGCTGTGACCAGGATGAGGTGCCTACAGTCTACAGTTTAAGGGGGGGCCTCAGGCTCAGGGTGACCAGGCATCTGCCCACAAAGCACAGGCACCGTGAGGAGAAGGGGTAACGCGGCTGCATGCCTGCTGTGTGTCAGGCATCGACCTTTGTACCTCCACCCAGGTGATCTGGTTTAATCGTCACAACACCCCCGCAAGGCAGATGTTTTATACCAATCTGTACAAATTAACTACAACAGCAAAAAGGATCAAAGGAGTTATTACTTGCTCAAGGTCACAGAGCGAAAGTTGGTGTAAACCCCAAGTATGGCTGAGTCGTAACTCCGCGCCTTCTCTGCCCCACCGTGCCGTCTCCAAGCAGCCCCATAACTTCTAAGGGGACCGCCGAGGGAATTGCTTCCAGTAACATTCTACATTCCCACTCAAGGCTCACTCAGGAGAGGAAGTCCCCACCCCATTTTACATATAGCAAGGTGCCCCGATCTCTTACTGACAATGGTTTCTGAGATGGTCACTCAATACCAGTTTTACCTTTAGGCTTTGGTTTTTTTATTACTTCGTCGATCCTCAATTTCATTACGAACACTCCACTTTTACTACATTCCCTCCTGGCCATTTCTCAAACGTAGTTGTGGAATAATGGACAAGATAGACAACTTGTGGGCCAACCTCTAACAAGAAGCCTGGTTCCCATTCCATTGCTGTTGCTCAGACCAGTACTGCCTCTCGGACAAGGCTAGTTCTGTAGCCTTCAGGGCGGGAGAACAGGTTACATCGCATCCTCGAGTTTCATTTCTGCTCTGAATTGGCTGGGGTTGAAGGGATGGGCTTCTGACATGCCCGCCTTGAGATTCTATCCCAAGATCAATGCCAATGTGGGAATATTAGCAGCGAATGAGCCCAGACTGGTTCTGGGGTGTTCTCTGGAGTGCCCAACTACAGCCATGATTCTAAGACCCACCCATCAGAACAGACCATTTCTCTTTGAAGAGTCCAATTAAACTGAATATGAATGAGGGTAATTTTCTGTTGGAGATATCTCATCACACCTAATGTAGTTCTCAAGGCTCAGAAATCCTGAAGAAGAAGAAAGGAGAGGAAGGAGGAAAAAGCAAAGAGGAGGGGGAAATGCAGACACAAGGGGAAGGTAAGAAAAAGTCAACCTCAGGGCAACGTATTTTCATCGAACTAAATTCAGCTCAGTTCAACTCAACAGAACCAGAATGTTTTGAGGACAGAGTAAGTAAGTGCAAGGCACCATGCTGGGGCTAGAGACACATAAAAAACGACTTGTATACCTTAAGGGATAAAGATACCCGATCCTCAAGTCCTCATTACCTCCTAGAAGAGACAGTGAAGTTCACAGGGGCGATGCCATGCTCACTTAGTTTGCACCAGCTCATACTGAGATGGGACTTAGCCCACCTCTTCATCTGACCCGTGTGTTCTGGCTGCAAAAACATTCATTCGTTTATTCATCCATTCACTCACCTCATATTTATTAGGGACTGTGCACCCAGCACTGGCAAAACGGTGATGAGCAAAACCCTGGACTCTAAGCTGCTGGCAGACACGTGTGGGAGGGAAATAAGGAATCAGATAATCACCGGCCTTTATGAAGGATGGCGATGGTGATACATGCATTGAAGAAGGGCTTCTTGGTGCTAAGAGACTTCTGACCTGGGCAGGTCAGGCAGGGAGGTCTAAGCTAAGGATGTGATGGCTCAGCTGAGTTCACAGGAAGAGAAACAGGGAGGCACCCAAGCCACGAGGGAGGGGACTGAGTTTCAGGCAGAGGGGGCAGCACACTGTAGTGCCCTTCAGAAGGGACTGCAGAGACTGATGTGGCCAGAGTAGAGGCAATGGGGTAGGGCCAGTTTCATGGGTATGTGACCTGAGAGGCACATGAGGGCCATGTACTCAAGAGGGCCCTGAGCTTGGTTGAAATCTCTGCTGTCACCATGTTGAAATTCTTAATAATTTTATCTTTGAACTTGGGTTTTGTAAAGGAAGGCTGATGGGACAATGGAGCGTGTTCTGAGCAGTGGAGATGGGTGTAACAGGCATGCCTCCCCGTTCCTGCTCTCTCTTAATATCTAGTGTTCAGCATGCACCATAAGCACAGCATTATGGTGGACCCACGATGTGGGGATGGGGGAGCAGCGTTCAGGGAGACTCAGAGACAGGACAAGGTAAGCATATGACATCTACGAGTGAACAGTCCACTAAGCAGGGAGCTGACAGCCCCCAGAGGCTACCCCTTCTGTTTGAACCAAAACTGTTTTGAACACAGAAAAAAGGCAAGCAACCGAAGAACATTGTCCTATCCTTTCTTACTATGTTACTTCCCTGTAGTAACCAATCATTTACGCTGAAAATGAGGACAGAGAAGAAAAGGAAAGATAAAACAATCCATTATTCCTTTTCTTTTCACACCCGTCCTTACTATCAGCAAGTCAAATGTAGAGAATGTGGGTAGAATATGCGCACATCAAGAAGTGAAATGAAAACCATCTAGTACCATTTGTGTAGCCTTTACAATGCTCTGGTAAAGAATTAAATACATATGCATCCCTGAGCTAGAACATGCAAATGCTGTAATTTTCAGAGATTCTGCACAGCAGTTAACTGCTCTTCTGTTTGCATTTGAAACAAATTGGCATTGAACAGTATAAAGATAAATTGTAAAATCTATGCTAATCATTTAAAATTTTTTCTTTACTTAGAATCACATCAAATAGCAAATTAAAAGCACAGCAAGTTGAGAGAGAGAGAGAGACTGTGGAAGGAATGTCCTGGGATAGAATCCTGAGGAGGAAGGATATTTAAAACTGCAGTTCCCAGTATCTGTGAATGACACATTGGGCTGTCATGATCTTTTGTGAGGCCTGTCACTAGAATTCGTTGTAACTAATAAAGCACTATAGTGGGAGGGTGATGTACTTAAAAGTAAAAGATCAGACCTAATGGTTTCTATATAAAAAATATTGTAGCAGGGAAGAACAAAGCCTGACTCCATGTTGGATCTGTTTCTTTTGCTTTAACCTTTGCTCTCTGTTGCTATTTGTTACTATGATCACTAAAAGGATGTTGTCTATAGCTACTGGCATACATAATGACCTCCCTCGGGGAACATGGCCCCTCTGCCTAAATGTTAAGCTAAAGTGCCTTAGTTCAGCTCACAGGGAAACATTCTGACCCTGCCTACCTGTGAATGGCTGCAAGAAAGAAGAAATTAACACATCCCCTCCCCTAGGCTGGCCAAACCAGGAGATGTTTTGCAAGACTTATGGCCTTTTTACTTTACTTCCTCACCTCCTCCCCATCTCTGTTCTATAAAAGAAACTAGCATCCAGACCCTGATGGTACTCTAGGACATTAGTTTGCCAACTTCTCAGACACCCAGCTTTCTGAATAAAGTTGCTATTCCTTTCCTCAACACCTTGTCTCCTGATTTATTGGCCTGTCATGTGGTGAGCAGAGGGAGCTTGTACTCAGTAACAATATCACTTTTAAAATCTTGCTTTCCTAGAAAAATGGTACAAATGAACCAGTTTGCAGAGCAGAAATAGAGACACAGATGTAGAGAACAAACGTATGGACACCAATGGCGGAAAGCAGCGGTGGGGGGGTGGTGGTGGGATGAATTGGGAGATTGGGATTGACATGTATACACTAATATGTATCAAGTGGATAACTAATAAGAACCTGCTGTATAAAAAAAAAAAATAAAATTCAAAAAAAATGTTAAAAAAAACCATCTTGCTTTCCAATCTGCTTTTCTGGGGTGGGAGACTTAGTGTGCCAGGACCTGTGTGTGGGAGTGCGATGAACAGATGCACACACACTTGGGCCCAGCAACGGGTTCTGTGGGGAAATGGGGCCAGCAGCATGGGGCTATCTCGCAGTGGCTGTGGCCTAAGGTGGCTGAACTCAGCTTCACAGAGAGCCCCCTGGAGGGGCCAGACCAGAAGAGGAGCCCCTGCAGTGTCTGGGGCTGGGTGGTGGGGTTTCCATGGCTCCAGCCCCTTATCACCTACCTCTGTCTCACAATTACCTTTTCCTCCGCAGTAACACGCCTCCTGACACACGAGCAGAAATTGGTGTAGTTGTCTCCTAATTCCTCCCAGAAGATTGTGGGGGAAATGAATGAATGAATGAATGAAAGAAATTGATGAATGAATGAATTAAATTGATTTTTAGAACGTATTTTGTCCCTACTCTTGCATACCCTTGACCAACCGATTGGGTTGATTCTATTTTCCAGGCGAGGAAACTGAGTCTCAGAGAGATTACCTGGTTCACCCAAGGTCACTTTGATAGTAAGGAGTGGATCAAGGACTGACGTCTAGACCCTTTGAATCTAACTCCTGTGCCCTCTGTTCTTTCATGTGGGTGTGATGTTCCAGAAGAGGGGTTCTCAAAGTGTAATCTGTAGACCCCTTGGATCCCCAAGGCCCTTTCTGCTATGTCCACAAAGTCAAAATCATCATCATATGAACACTAAGACATTATTTGACTTTGTCCCTGTGTTGATATTTGCATTGTTGGTATAAAACCAGTGGCGAATAAAAGTGCTGGTGCCATAGTAGCACCTGACTGCATTCTATGTGACATACATTCACTGTAAAAATAAAGAAAGAAGGCCAATTTCACTTAAGAATGACTTTAATGATGCGGTAAATATTACCCACTTTATTAAATCTCAGTCCTTGAGTACATGTATTTTAATATTCTGTGTGACAAAATGGAAAGTACACATAAAACATCTTTGCAGAGCAAAGTACGCTGGTTTGTCTCTAGGAAAAGCATTCATGTGATTTAAGTTGAATGGGAGCTAAACTAGGACGTTTTTGTAGGGGATGCTAGTTTTACTTGAAAAAATGATTGACAGACACACTATGCTTATTCAAACTTGAGTGTGTAGCAAACTTACTTTCTTTTAAAGTAAGCCTGTCACTTCAAGGAAAAGAACTCATAGTAGTGGTTGCCAATGATAAATTTGAGACTTCAATTTTGGAAAATTTGTGTCTGCCATAGAGAGTGTGACAATTTACCAACGCTTTAATACTTTTCTGATGAAGTGAGTAGTGCTATTAATGACTGACTGTTTGATAATGTATAATGAAATATGTCAACTTTAGAAACATCTACTTAACCATACATCAGTAACTTCTCAATGACCAATGCATACTGTTACACAGAATGTATGGGTAAAAGATTCATTCAAAGTGCGAAATAGACCAATGGATTTTAATGCAGCAGTGTATAATAAGTTCATTGATGTGATTTCAGGTACTTTATTGTATTGTAGCTAAACTTTAAGAAACCATTGCTTATGGAGTTCTGGTACAGTGTCAGAGAAGAATAGCTACAATTATCTGAAAAGATTAAAATACTCCTCCCTTTTCCAACTATATATCTGGGTGAGGCCATATTTTTTTCTTCACATACTTTGACCTAAAAGGCATATCACAACAGATTGAAGGCAGAGACGATATGAGGATATTCAAGGCAGACATTGAAGAGATTGCAAAAATGTACATGATGCCACTCTTCACACTAATTTTGTTTTGGAAAATGTATTTTTTGGATCAAATTATGTTATATATGTTAACCTGGAATGTGTTTATTATTGTGATTTTTAAATAATTTAATAAATAAGCATTTGTAAGTTTCTTAGTTTTAGTTTCTAAAACACTAAATATCAATAGATACAACCCACATAGATAAAAGCTCTTCAGAGTCATTAGCAATGTGTAAGAGCATAAAGGAGTCATGAAACCAAAAAGCTTATAATTTATCAACCATAGTTTCCACCCAGATCATCATTCCATATCCTATTCCTGATACTTGAAACATGATCCACCACATCTCAGAAAAATCCCAATCTCAGAGGAACTCATTTTTCTCTGTATTGCACAGCTGGGGCATTTGCAGTGAGAGTAACCAGGCAGAGCTCGATGTCTACAGAGCTCCGGGGGTGGGGAACTTCATTTCCACATCCTCATCCAAGCATGGGTGGTAAACATCTGGCTCTGGAGCCAGAGAGGCTGGGCTCGAATCCTACCTCTATTAACTACCTGTGTGACCTTGGGCAAGTCACTTATCTCTCCGTGCCTGCTTTCTCATCTGTGAAATGGGACAATATTAGCAACAGTTACCTCATAGCATTCTTGGTTGTTGGAAGGATTAAATGAGTTAATATATGCAAAGTGCTTAACAGTGACTGGCATGACATATGTACTACCTAAGAGTTAGCTCTCCTCACTCTTATTATGTTGTAGAAAAGCCACATACTTCTGGCTAACTCCCTGTCCATGTTTGAGATTGGAAGAGGCTGAATGTGGAGCTCATTTCACCGTCAGAAGTATTCTGAATGTGTGTCATATGTGTCATTAGAAATCAGTCTGGCTCCTTGAAGTACCTTACACTTATCAGTCACAGCTTTCACATCTTTATTTTCCTGAATATCGTTGGCATCCTGTGAATTTGCAAAATCTCGTCCAGGGCCAGTAATGCCTCATGGGGAAAGTTCATTGAGGGGGTGGGAGGTGTTGTGTGTCTGATTTTGCTCATCACAGTGACTGGGGATTGCTAATGGCCTTTATTGGACAAGAATCAAGGGTGCTAAATGTCCTGCCTGAGCAGGCCAGTCTTATACCATCAAGAACCATCTCACCTGAAATGGCCATAGCATCCCCTTGAGAAACACTACACCCCCAGCATGCAGCTAGTCTGTTGGAGCAAACATGGCCAGGTTCATGACACCAGCTTTAGGGAAAATGATAGGTCCTGCAAAGGCTTCTCTTCCAGATTGGTGAGGTCCCTCCCGATGGAGGGTGGTACCATCTGCTCTCAGCTGCACACTCTGTCCTCCCAGTACACACACTTGGCAGGCAGGGAACATTGACCACACCGCCGGAGGGCTGGGCGGAAGGGTTTCTTAAAGCATACTCTACACGGAGACATCTGTATTCACTTTAGGTGTAATAAAATGGAAAGGACAAATGCTAATCACAACAAGAGATACTCATGCCCAGAATATCAAATTAGGGCTGAACTGAGAAATCTACGCTTTAAAAAAAAGGTTGATTTTAAGCCCTCCCATTTCAGAGAAAAACTTGGATAGTTAGGGAGTTTGGGATTGACATGTACACACTGCTATATTTAAAATGGAGGGGAGGACCTTCAAGATGGCGGAGGAGTAAGACATGGAGATCATCTTCCTCCCCACAAATACATCAAAAATACATCTACATGTGGAACAACTCCTACAGAACACCTACTGAACACTGGCAGAAGACCTCAGACTTCCCAAAAGGCAAGAAACTCCCCACATACCTGGGTAGGGCAAAAGAAAAAAGGAAAAACAGAGACAAAAGAATAGGGACGGGACCAGCACGAGTGGGAGGGAGCTGTGAAGCAGGAAACGTTTCCACACACTAGGAAGCCCCTTCGTGGGCTGAGACTGCGGGTGGTGGAGGGGGGAAGCGTCAGAGCCACAGAGGAGAGCGCAGCCACAGGGGTGCAGAGGGCAAAGTGGAGAGATTCCCGCACAGAGGATCGGTGCCGACCAGCACTCACCAGCCCGAAAGGCTTGTCTGCTCACCCGCTGGGGCGGGCAGGGCTGGGAGCTGAGGCTTGGGCATCGGAGGTCAGATCCCAGGGAGAGGACTGGGGTTGGCTGCATGAACACAGCCTGAAGGGAGCTAGTGCACCACAGCTAGCCGGGAGGGAGTCCAGGAAAAAGTCTGGAACTGCTTAAGTGGCAAGAGACCATTGTTTCGGGGTGCATGAGGAGAGGGGATTCCTTCCCTGTCTGCCCACAAAAGGCAGAGCACCACCTAAATGAGCTCCAGAGATGGGTGCGAGCCTCGGCTATCTGCTCAGATCCCAGAGACAGGCATGAAATGCTAAGGTTGCTGCTGCGACCACCAAGAAGCCTGTTTGCAAGCACAGGTCACTATCCACACCCCACTGGGAGCCTGTGGAGCCCACCACTGCCAGGGTCCCATGATCCAGGGAGAACTTCCCAGGGAGAACACACGGCGTGACTCAAGCTGTTGCAATGTCATGCCGGCCTGTGCCGCTGCAGGCTCACCCCACATGCTGTACCTCCCCCTGCCCCCGGCCTGAGTGAGCCAGAGCCCACTAATCAGCTGCTCCTTTAACTTCCTCCAGTCTGGGCAAAGAACAGACACCATAGGATGACCTACATGCAGAGGCAGGGGAAATCCAAAGCTGAACCCCAGGCACTGTGCGAACAAAGAAGAGAAAGTGAAATTTCTCCATGCAGGCTCAGGAGCAGTGGATTAAACCTCCACAATCAAGTTGATGTAACTTTCATCTGTGGAACACCTGAAGAGACAGCAAATCATCCCAAAACTGAGGCAGTGGACTTTGGGAGCATCTGTAGACTTAGGGTTTGCTTTCTGCATCTAATATGTTTCTAGTTTTACATTTATCTTAGTTTAGTATTTACAGCTTATTATCACTGGTAGATTAGTTTACTGATTTGGTTGCTCTCTTCCTTTTATACGTATATATATATATACATATATATAATTTTTTCCTTTTTCTCTTTTTGTGAGTGTTTATGTGTATGCTTCTCTGTGTGATTTTGTCTATATAGGTTGGCTCTTACCATTTGTCCTAAGGTTCTGTCTGTCTGCATTTTTCAGTATAGTTTTTAGTGCTTGTTACCGTTGGTGGATTTGTTTATTGGTTTGGTGGCTCTCTTATTTTTTTATATTACTTTTTTATTTTAATAATACTTATTCTTTTTAATTTTTAATTTTAATAACTTTGTTTCATTTTTTTCTTTTTTTTTTTTTCTTTTCTCCCTTTTCTTCTGAGTCATGTGGCTGACAGGGTCTTTGTGCTCTGGCCAGGTGTCAGGCCTGAGCCTCTGAGGTGGGAGAGTCGAGTTCAGGACATTGGTCCACGAGAGACCTCCTGGTCCCTTGTAATATCAATCAGCGAGAGTTCTACCAGAGATCTCCATCTCAACGCTAAGACCCAGCTCCACTCACTGACCAGCAGGCTCCAGTGCTGGACACCCCATGCCAAACAACTAGCAAGACAGGAACACAACGCCACCCATTAGCACAGAGGCTGCCTAAAACCATAAGGTCACAGACACCCAAAAACACACCACTGGATGTCGTCCTACCCACCAGAAAGACAAGATCCAGCCTCATCACCACTATTATTCAACATAGCTTTGGAAGTTTTAGCCACAGCAATCAGAAAGGAAAAAGAAATAAAAGGAATCAAAATCAGAAAAGAAGTAAAACTGTCACTGTTCGCAGATGACATGATACTATACATAAAGAATCCTAAAGATGCTACCAGAAAATACTAGAGCTAATCAATGAATTTGGTAAAGTAGCAGGATACAAAGTTAATGCACAGAAATCTCTTGCATTCTTATACACTAATGATGAAAAATCTGAAATAGAAATTAAGGAAACACTCCCATTTACCATTGCAACAAAAAGAATAAAATACCTAGGAATAAACCTACCTAAGGAGACAAGAGACCTGTATGCACAAGACTATAAGACACTGATGAAATAAATTAAAGGTGATACAAACATTTGGAGATATATACCATGTTCCTGGGTATGAAGAATCAACATTGTGAAAATTACTATACTACCCAAAGCAATCTACAGATTCAATGCAATCCCTATCAAACTACCACTGACATTTTTCACAGAAGTAGAAGAAAAAATTTCACAATTTGTATGGAAACACAAAAGACCCCAAATAGCCAAAGCAATCTTAAGAAAGAAAAACAGAGCTGTAGTAATCAGGCTCGCAGACTTCAGACTATACTACAAAGCTACAGTAGTCAAGAGAGTATGGTACTGGCACAAAAACAGAAATATAGATCAATGGAACAGGATAGAAAGCCCAGAGATAAACCCGAACACATATGGTCACCTTATCTTTGATAAAGGAGGCAAGAATATACAATGGAGAAAAGACAGCCTCTTCAAAAAGTTGTGCCGGGAAAACTGGACAGCTACACGTAAAAGAATGAAATTAGAACACTCCCTAACACCATACACAAAAATAAAGTTGAAATGGATTAAAGACCTAAATGTAAGGCCAAACACTATAAAACTCTTAGAGGAAAACATAGGCAGAACACACTGTGACATAAATTACAGCAAGGTCATTTTTGACCCACCTCCTAGAGAAAGGGAAATAAAAACAAAAATAAGCAAATGGGACCTAATGAAACTTCAAAGCTTTTGCACAGCAAAGGAAACCATAAACAAGACCAAAAGACAAGCTTCAGAATGGGAGAAAATATTTGCAAACGAAGCAACTGGTTAAAGATTAATCTCCAAAATATACAAGCAGGTCATGCAGCTCAATATCAAAAAAACAAACAACCCAATCCAAAAATGGGCAGAAGACCTAAATAGACATTTCTGCAAAGAAGAGATACAGCTTTCCAACAAACACATGAAAGGATGCTTTACATCACTAATCATTAGAGAAATGCAAATCAAAACTACAATGAGGTATCACCTCACACAGGTCAGAATGGCCATCATCAAAAAGTCTACAAACAATAAATGCTGGAGAGGGTGTGGAGAAAAGGGAACCCTCTTGCACTATTGGTGGGAATGTAAATTGATACAGCCACCATGGAGAACAGTATGGAGGCTCCTTTATTTTTTTTTATTTTTATTTTTTTTTTGCAGTGCACGGGCCTCTCACTGCTGTGGCCTCTCCCGTTGCGGAGCACAGGCTCCGAACGTGCAGGCTCAGCAGCCATGGCTCACGGGCCCAGCCGCTCCACGTCATGTGGGACCTTCCCGGACCAGGGCACGAACCTGTGTCCCCTGCATCGGCAGGCGGACTCTCAACCACTGCGCCACCAGGGAAGCCCTGGAGGCTCCTTTAAAAACTAAAAATAGAACTGTCATACGACCCAGCAATCCCACTACTGGGCATATACCCTGAGAAAACCATAATTCAAAAAGAGTCATGTACCATAATGTTCATTGCAGCTCTATTTACAACAGCCAGGACATGGAAACAACCTGAGCTCCAATGACAGATGAATGGATAAAGAAGATGTGGCACATATATACAATGGAATATTACTCAGCCATAAAAGGAAACAAAATTGAGTTATTTGTAGTGAGGTGGATGCACCTTGAGTCTGTCATACAGAGTGAAGTAAGTCAGAAAGAGAAAAAGGAATACCTATGCTAACACATATATGGAATCTAAAAAAAAAAAAAAAAAAAAAAAAAAAAAAAAAAAAAAAAAAAGGTTCTAATGAACCTAGCGGAAGGACAGGAATAAGACACAGAAGCAGAGAATGGACTTGAGGACACAGGGAGGGGGAAGGGTAAGCTGGGACGAAGTGAGACAGTGTCATGGACATATGTACACTACCAAATGTAAAATAGAAAGCTAGTGGAAGCAGCCGCATAGCACAGGGAGATCAGCTTGGTGCTTTGTGACCACCTAGAGGGGTGGGATAGGGAGGGTGGGAGGGAGACGCAAGAGGGAGGGGATGTGGTGATATATGTATACATATAGCTGATTCACTTTGTAATAAAGCAGAAACTCACACACCATTGTAAAGCAATTATACTCCAATAAAGATGTTAAAAAAAAATGTGGGGCTTCCCTGGTGGCGCAGTGGTTGAGGGTCCACCTGCCGATGAAGGGGACACAGGTTCGTGCCCTGGTCCGGGAGGATTCCGCGTGCCGTGGAGCGGCTGGGCCCGTGAGCCACGGCCGCTGAGCCTGCGCGTCCGGAGCCTGTGCTCCGCAACGGGAGAGGCCACAGCAGTGAGAGGCCCACGTACCGCAAAAAAAAAAAAAAAAAAAAAAAAATGTGTTTCACTCCAACAACAACAAAAAATAAAATGCAAAATGGATAACGAACAAGGACCTACTGTATAGCACAGGCAACTCTGCTCAATGTTATGTGGTAGCCTGGAAGGGAGGGGAGTTTGGGGGAGAATGGGTACATGTATATGCATGGTTGAGTCACTTTGCTCTGCACCTGAAACTATCACAACATTGTTAATCAGCTATACTCCAATATAAAATAAGAAGTTAAAAAAATTTGAAATTTCCAAAAGTAGAAAGCTTAAAGGGAAAGTTTCAGCGGAGTGTCTTTGAACGTGACTGCTCCCTCATGTGTGTGGCTGGCAGGGAGATCTCAGACAAGCCAACACAGGCAGATGGCCTTGGTCTGGGCCCCAGCTTGGCTCTTCTCAGAGGTATGACCTTGGGTGCTTCCCAAGTTCCTCTTCATCACAACTGAGGATATAGCCATGCCTAATCCTGAAAGTACAGTGAGGCTGCAGTGACACCCTAAGTGTGAAAAAACTTTGGGAGGTATAAAGGTCTATCTACTTTTTATTATGACAATTATAGTAAATCCTGCCTGAAAGCCTGCAGTAGTTAGAAGCATATTGGCAACTTACTTTGTTTCTATTAGAAACCACAGTGTATGGAGGGGGAGGGGGAACGTCACCATTATAGCACTCTGCGTATTAGTATTGAGTAAAAATAAAACACTCTTTTATTTAAAAACTCATTTCCATTTTCCTAATGCTTTGTGCTGAGATCAACTCCCCCTCCTTTTGGAAGATTAACACAGCACAGTTATTTTGTTGCTGAAAAACCAATGAAGCTAATGCATTTTTCCTTCTTCGGCAATGTTGTTAAAAGAATAAATGATGTAGCAACTAATGTAGATGCTGAGAGATTTGGGGAGGTCCCCAGGGCTCAACTAGTCACCATTGGGTCAGGAAGAGGTTGAAGAGCTGTCGGGCAGCCGTTTGGTCTGGCTGGTGTCCATGGTCTGGAGGTGAAGGACTCCAGGTACAAAAATGTGCTGTAGTCATCATTCACTCAGCAAATCTTCCGTGAGAGTAAAAAATAAAGAAGAAAATGAACAGTAATAATTTATAAAATTCACTCTAGCTCACATTTACTGGGCATTTACAATGAGCCAGACATTTACTTAGGATGACAGTGCAAACAAGTGGCCTGCTTCTCTCTATGTGCCGATCTGCCCAGCCAGGGGTGGGAGGTTTAGATGAACTGGGGACCAGCTTTGTCTTCGCAGACAGGAGAAAGGAGAAGGAAGCAGATGCAAAAGGAGGTGAGTGAGATAAAGTACTGCCGAGGCTGCGGTAGGTGTCTGTTCTGAGTGTTGTGAGAACACAGATGATGATGGATTAGTCAAATCTCTCCCCTAAAAGAAGCAGTTGTCGTGTAACCACCACCGAGGAATTCTGTAGCTGCAAGAAGGAAATCGTCTCAGCCTAAATAATTCTGCTGGGATAAGCCCCGGTTCTGTGAACACTACTGTGTTTTTCTGTTTGCAACGGTGTTTCAGTGCTGCTTTTCCCAGCAGAAGGGTAGTATAGGACAGTGCCTAAGAGTCAAACCCTGACTCTTCACTTGTCTTCTCTGAAACTGATAAAAAGTTAACTTTTCCCATACGTTCATTTCCCCATTTGTGAAATGGGAATGCAGCCATCTCCCTCCTACGGCCACCATGTTATAATCAATATAGTACTTTTTTCTTTCTGAAGCTGAGAATTTACTATGGCCTCAACCGCGTTGGGTGATTTGTGGAAAGTTATAGAATGGAATTCTCACCACAGCTGCATGAGGAAGTCAGCAGAAAGTGACGGCAGGCCATATCAAATGGGCTCTTTCCTAGTTCCACTGCTGTGATCTTACCAGTGTTAGTGACTCCCAGCCCTCCTGCTGATCTCACTGGTTGATCCTGAGGTGTCCACAATTTGGGTCAGGTGTGGACAGACGGCAGGAGGAAGGAGGGAACAAGAAAACCCCACTGACCAGGACAGTGACTGTGTTTATAGTGTCTAGATTTTTAATATTTGACGAGAGTGTTTTAAACCCTGTGTCTCAAAAATGACTGCTCTGGATGCAATTACCAGATGGGAATAAATACCTTTCCGACTACCAAGCAGGAATGGGGACTGTCAAATAAGGGTACAGGATCTTACTTAAAACTGAAGAGATCTTATTTGCCCACAGCTATTGGGTACAGGTGAATAAGACCCACAACGATTACCTGGAATCTTATCTGAGAAGCTAACTCCTTCTTGTCCCTTAGAGAAAATAATGGATGTTGAAGCACCCCAGAGAGTGAAAAAGTCCCATACAGATACAATGGCCCTTTACTGCTGTCCAATTATCTCTATCGACAAAATTTTGTAAGCATCTACTTCCTGCAGGGAGGGAATCTTACTAGGTGCTGAGGTCTCCAGAAGCCTAAGACTCTGTCCTTACCCTCATGGGGCTCACAGTTGGGTTTCAGAAATAGAAGCTATATATTGGACCGAATAATTAAAGGTGTTTGGAGTTAATGAGCGCTAGTGAATTCTTGAGATACAGGGGCTGACTACTGCAGCCTCCTCAATTAACCCGAGGAAGACCTAATATTCAAGTAGAGCTGGTAGAATCTTGCTGACAACTAAAATCTTTGGAATCTCTTGCTGTTCCCTTTTTCTCAGTGTCCAGACAGGAGTCTTACATCTGGCCTCGGGAGTGAACCAGTCAGAGGTTCAAGCCCATTTTTTTCAAATTTATTTTTTTTTCCCTATTCTGAGTTTTTCTCATCTACAGTGCCTTTTGGAACTTGGATAGACACAGGATGCAAGTTTCTCTTCAAAGAATGACTTGTTGAGTGCCCTACTCTACACATTTCAGTGCAGGGCCACTAGCCACAATGTGGCTCTCGAACACTTGAAATGTGGCTGGTGTGGCCAAGGAACTAGATTTTTAATTTTATTTAATTTTTATCATTTTAAATGTAAATTTAAGGACAGAAACTCAAAATTACTGGGAAACTTTTAAGTATGTTTGGATATGGATTTAAAAGCGTTTTTTAATGAAAACTAGAATGTAAAATTTCTCATTAATAATTTTCTATTTGATAACTTATAGAAATGATAATATACGTTATTTTGGGTAAAATCATTTTCACCTCTTTTCTTTTTACTCTTTTTAGTGAGGCTATTAGAAAAGTGACATTGTATAAAGGAAACAATAATTAGAATGTCTGTGAACTGGTCACAAACCATGGAAACTAGAAGACAGCAGAACAGCATCTTTAAAAAACGAAAGAAAAAAAACCCTATCGGTCCATAATTTTACAGCAAGCAAAAATAGCCTTCAAGAAGGAAGGTGAAATGAAGACATTTTTAGTTCATCTCCACTAGACTGGGCCTACTAGAAATGCTGAAGGAATTCTTTTCTGGCAAAAGAGAAATGATATTGGGGAAAACATGAGTCTTCAGGGATGAAGGAAGATCAATAGGAATTGTAAGCATCTGAGTAAGTCTAAAAGATGATTTTTTCCTCTTAATTTGTTTAAAATACCTATTTTAAAGTATTGTTTAAAGTAAAATCATAACATCGTCTCTGGGCCTTATGTATACATACAATACACTTGATCACTGTAGCATAAAGGATGGCAGGAGAGGGCTGGTAAATGAATCTATATGGTTGCAGGTTTTCTGCAATCTGCACAAAATTATAAAATATAATTCCAGGAAAACTGTGAAAATCCATAGATATATATATATAAAGAGCAAGTAACCACTAAAAACTGAAAAAAAGATAGAGCAAAGACCTCAGTAGATAAAGGGAAATTCTAAAGAACATTAAAAAAAATCCCAAAGAAAGCAGGAAAGGGGTTAACAGAAAAAGAAACATCAGAAGTTAAACAGAAGACAAATAATAAAATGGTAGATCTGACTCCAACCATATCAATAATTACATTAACCATTCCAATAAGAAGAGGTTATCAGAATGGATAAAAATGCAAGACTGAACTATAGGCATGCTGTATATAAGACATGCACTCCAAATATGAAAACACAGATAGGTCAAAAGGGATGGGTGGGAAAGAATCCAATACAAATAGTCAGCATAGGAAGGCTGGAGCAGCTAAATTTGTATCAGATGAAACTGATGGCAAACAGAGATTATTGCTAAAGGAGGACATTTTATAACTGTAAAGGAAGAGATAGTGATCATAGAAGCATATGCACCTAATTATAGATCCTCAAAACATATGAAGTAAAAATGGACAGAATTAAATGGAGAAATAGACAATTCCACAACCACAGTAGGAGAATTTCAGTAACGGATAGAACAACAAGACAAAAAACAATCAATAAAGTCAAAGGTAGTCTAAACAACACTATCAACCACTTTGTCCCAGCTTATATTTATAGAACATTACATTCAACTGCAGAAAACACATTCACTTCAACCTCACATGTCATGCTCACAAAGACCATATGCTGGGCTATCAAATGAACCAATCAACGAAAAAGGCTGAAATCCTAGAGTCCCGTTCTCTGACTACAAAGGGATTAAAATGGAAGCCATTAACATTTAACAATAAGAGATCCAGAGAAACCCCAGATATTTAGAAATTGAACAATACGCATTTAAAGAATACGTGAATCAAAGAAGAAATTGAAAGGGATATTAGTAAATAATTGGAACTAAAGATAATATAAAAACAGTATATCGAAATGTGTGGGGATGCAGATAAATCTGTGCTCAGAGAGAAGTTTATAGCTTTAAGTGCATATATTATTTTAAAAAAAAAAAAGATCTAATATCAAGAGGCTAGGAAAGAGGGCTTCCCTGGTGGCGCAGTGGTTGAGAGTCCACCTGTCGATGCAGGGGACGCGGGTTCGTGCCCTGGTCCGGGAGGATCCCGCATGCCGTGGAGCGGCTGCGCCCGTGAGCCACAGCCGCTGAGCCTGCGCGTCCGGAGCCTGTGCTCCGCAATGGGAGAGGCCACAACAGGGAGAGGCCCGTGCACCGCAAAAAAAAAAAAAAAAAAAGAAGCTAGGAAAGAAAAGTTAGGTAAATCCAAAGTATATTTAAAAAACCCTCTTGATTATCATATTTAAATCTTATGTTAAATAATTTGTAATTTTTATAAAAATATCTTCCCGCAAAGAAAACTCCAGGCCTGGATTGTTTCATTAATAATTTTATCATACATCCAAAGAAGAAATAACACTAATTATACATAATTTGTTTTTAGAAAATAGAGGAGGGAACACTTTCTCTTTTTAAGAGGCTGATGTTACCCCAATACCAAAACCTGGCACAGACATTAACAGACATTGTAAGTGAGGGAAATGACAGACCTCTATCTGTCATGAACATAGACACAAAAACCCTTAACAATATACTAGCAAATTTCCTCCAACTCTAAAAAACGATATGACTAAGCAGAACTTCTCGTAGAAATGCAAGATTCTGTCAATGTGATTCAAACTGATAAAGGGCATCTATGATAAACCTGCAGTTATCATCATACTAATTAATGGTAAAATAACAAATCCTTTCTTCCTAAAATCAGGAACAAGGTAGGAGGCCTGCTCTCGCTACTCAGTAATTCTTGAGCGCTTATTTTGTGCCACGTACTGTGCCAGTCACTTTAGAGCAACTCTTTGTGAAAGTAGAAATAAGAAGACTGGCACAGAGGTTAAGAAACTTCTCCAACGTCACAGAGTAATCATAAGCCAACATTTACATTCAGATCCACCCGACCTCAGAGCTCACCTCTGATCACAACTGTCTTCTTGGTAGTATAATAATAATTATTATTATAGAATCTAGAGGTGGGGGAAAGCCCCTGTGTCTGGCTTCTTCACGCTTTCCCCTCCCACAGGCCCACAGGCAAAAATAACTGCTGACACTTGCAGACACCGGCTAAAATGTACATGGTTTCCAGGAGACGCTAGAGAGAGCTGCCGCCTGATTAACACCTCTCCATCAAAGACGCCATGCTATCCATCAACAATAATATTCATATTACAGTGGTATTTTGCTACTCAAAGTCAGTCTAATTTGCTCATTTTCATTATTTAGAGGCAGTTAATTAAACCCCCAGCCGATGTTTATTTTGCTCCCCTCACATCACCAGTGATTTCTTGCTGCTGTGCTTTCACTGCATTACAGTTTAATGACTTGACACGGCCTGTGGTGGGTTTCTTGTGGTTGTGTCTCCCATTATTTTAATTTCAAGCAAGACATTAAACTGCTGTAAGAATTCAGCCATTGCTGGTGAAGCCTGAGGAACAACCATGGTGCTCATCTGAATGAAAGAGCAGGCACTACTGGGTTATACACCAGGCAATGGACCTTTGTCCCTTCTACAAAGAGAATGGAGGGGTTTGGCTTTGCGGCAAGCAAAGGACTGACTGCAAGTGTTATACTGGCCGGAAACTGACAAGCTTAATCCAAGTCCCACTCAGCTATTTCATCATCACCTAATGATGGAGAAGGCATTGCTATGCCAAAAAGTAGCCCATGTCAACTGTGATGTTTCTAACAAAGCTAATGTTTTATTTCTCAAGAGTCATGCTAATTTTCAATTCACTCTATGAATTATCTAAATGTCCTTAACTATGAAATTAATGTTGTGTATCCTTGCCTCTTTGAGTAGAATTGATATTCTGAGAAAATGTGTCATGCTTATCTGGCAATTCCAAACCTGCTTGGCGAGGGCCACTTCAGGTAGAGAGAAGCTCTGCTCTGAAATTGCTGGTTGAAGGTTAGACTATCAGAAAGCCAAACAGCAACTAATGCACAAGCTTTTTCATCTGGGAATCAAGAAGGAGCAAAAAACACCCTAAAAAGCAGGCTTTTGCAGATTATCTGCAAATGGGAACCTGTGGAAACAGAAAGGCTTGCAAGCTGTGCATCTGAGAGGTTACTAAGCAGCTGATAGTACCATCAGCAGCCTTTGTTCCTAAGAAAATGGGGCATCCTAGCTGCTCTTTGTCAACTAATGAAGAACTCTCCCTTATAAATATCTACTGGGAGAACTCCTACACAAGCTCCAAAACCCAGTTTTAAGCATTACCTTGTTTGGGAGCCTGCTCTGGCTTCTCAAGCTGAGATGGGCACCACCTCCTTGGTGCTCCCCCATGCCCCATGCTTCCTGGCCTCCCTGCACTTTTCTTCCTGCATTGTCAATTGTTTCCACACATCTTTTTTTTTTTTTTCTTTTTTCCCTTTGGAGCTTCTGGAGGCAAGAATCTATACTTATCTCCCTGACTTTACTGCCTAGCTTAAAGCCTAACTTAATACAGGTGTTCAGGGGATGTTTATTGGCTGTCGAAGTCTCAATCAATTTAAAGGAAAAATGGTATGATGGTTAAGACCAGAGTCTTTGGAATCAGGATGAC